>WNWK01033873.1:0-20825 GCA_009830355.1 Cherax destructor | reverse complement strand
GGGATCCATTTTCATTGTCCAAGTGATCTCTTATGTGGGTCTCTGTGGCCGCAAACATAGCTTTGACTCTGTAAGCAGTCCACGAAAAAAAGGTCCCTTGTTGTTTGTTGCGGGTTTGTGTATATTGCGGATAATGTAGTTATTGGTGGTAGGTTTCTATGTCCGTTTGAGGATGGGGAACAGGATGGGAGCGAGTACTTGCCTTGTGGAACAGAGTTTTTACATTACTGCCTCAGACTTTATTTTGACTACTACTATAGAAAAGAGTAAGGTGATGAGGATAACAAAAAAATTAGGTGATGAAAGTTTGGGATATCAGATTGGGAGGAGAGTATGGAGGAGGTGAATGTATTCAAATATTTAGGAGTGGACATGTCAGCAGATGGGTCTATGAAGGATGAGGTGAATCATAGAATTGATGAGGAGAAAAAGGTGAGTGGTGCACTTAGGAGTCTGTGGAGACAAAGAATTTTGTCCATGGAAGCAAAAAGGGGAATGTATCAGAGTATAGTTATACCAACACTGTTATATGGGTGTGAAACATGGGTGGTGAATGTTGCAACAAGGAGAAGGCTGGAGGCAGTGGAGATGTCATGTCTGAGGGCTATGTGGGGTGTGAATATAATGCAGAGCATTCATAGTTTGAACATTAAGAGGAGGTGCAGGATTATCAAAACTATTATCCAGAGGGCTGAGGAGGGGTTATCGAGGTGGTTCGGACATGTAGAGAGGATGAAACAAAAGAGAATGGCTTCGAGAGTGTATAAATCTGTAGTGGAGGGAAGGTGGGGTAGGGGTCGGCCTAGGAAAGGATGGAGGGAGGGGATAAGGGAGGTTTTGAGTGCGAGGGGCTTGGACTTCCAGTAAGCATGCGTGAGCGCGTTTGATAGGAGCGAATGGAGACAGATGGTTTTCAGGACTTGACGTTCTGTTGGAGTGTGAATAAGGTAACATTTATGAAGGGATTCAGGGAAATCGGCAGGCCGGACTTGAGTCCTGGAGATGGGAAGTACAGTGTCTGAACTCTGAAGGAGGGGTGTTAATATTGCCGTTTTATAACTGTAGTGTAAGCGTGCCTCTGGCATGACAGTGATGGAGTGAATGATGATGAAAGTTTTTCTTTTTCAGGCCACCCTACCTTGGTGGGAAATGGCCGATGTGTTAATAAATAATAAATAAATAAATAAAAAAAATATTTTTATTTTAGCATGATACATGTTTGTACAGAGGAGTGTAACAATTGAGTGAACATGCCAAAAGCCCTTTATATGCAGAGCATTTCGGGCAAACTTAAGACTATCTTAACATTAATAGGGCAATATATTGCTGTAATTTGTACATATTAGTCATTAGGCGAGTTACAATGAATGCAAGTAAATTGAATATTCAATTAGTTTGAGCTATGTGGCACAGACTTTATTGTTGTACCTTTTTTTTTTCAACAAACTGGCCATATCTCACTGAGGCAGGGTGACCTAAAATGAAAAACCAAAGTTTTTCTTTTTAAATTTAGTAGTACAGAGGACCCTCGGTTTTCATGTATCCCCGTTTTCGCCGATTTCAGTTTTCGCTCACTTTTTTCGTTGAAATATTACCTCCATTTTCGCCGATTGGTTCTGTTTTCGTTGATGGTACGGAACTTGTCCAGTGCCCAGCGCACATACAAAGCCCGCAAGCCCGCCTCCCACGCACATTGTCAAGCAGTGTAGCATTGTTTATGGTTGAGTGAACATCATCCTGCGAGTTCATACAAAACATTTCTTAACAATTCATTGTTTTTGGCCCTTGATTATTGTGTGTGACTACTAAATAAGCTACCATGCACCCAAAGAAAGCTCCTAGTGCCAGTCCTTTGGTAAAGAAAGTGAGGAACACCGTAGAACTGAAGAAAGAAATAATAGAAAAATATGATAGTGGAGTACGTATTGCCGAGCTCGGCAGGATATACAATAAGGCCCCAGCAACCATCAGTTCCATTGTGGCGAAGAGAAAAGAAATCACGGAAGCTAATGTTGCGAAAGGGGTGAATACGATAACGAAAAAGAGACCACAATCCATTGAAAATATGGAGAAATTGTTGTTGGTGTGTATAAACGTAAAACAGCTAGCAGGTGATAGTGTTGTGCAATCAATCAAATGAGAAAAAGCAAAGCAGTTGCATGCCGATCTTGTCAAGGAAATGCCTGGAACCAGTGCTGATGTTGGTGAATTTAAGGCCAGCAAAGGCTGGTTCGAAAAATTCAAGAAGCGAAGTGGCATACACGTTGTTGTAAGGCATGGTGAGGGTGCCAGTTCAGACAAACATGGGGCTGAAAAATTTGTGCGCGAATTCAAAGAATATGTACAGGCTGAAAATTTCAAACCCGAGCAAGTGTTTAATTGTGACGAAACAGGCCTGTTTTTGAAGAAAATGCCAAGGAGGACCTACATCACACAGGAGGAAAAGGCACTGCCAGGACACAAGCCTATGAAAGACAGGCTAACTCTCTTGTTCTGTGGTAATGCTAGTGCTGACTTAACCCTTTTGGGGTCGGTGCCGTACTAGTATGTTTTACGAGCAGGGGTTGGTGCCGTACTAGTACGCCCAAATTCTAGCGGCCTCAAATTAAGCGGGAAATGACTGGTAGGCCTACATATGAAAGAATGGGTCTATGTGGTCAGTGTGCGCAGTATAAAAAAAATCCTGCAGCACACACTGCATGAGAAAAAAAAAACTGTTTTTTTCGTTTAAAACAGCGACTTTGCAGTCTATTTTCGTATGGTATTTATTGATGTATTCTCGTTTTCTTGGTCTCATTTAATAGAATGGAAGATATATTACAGAAATAGAGATGATTTTGATTGGTTTGACAATGACAAGTACTTTGAAATTGAGCTCAAAGTAGCGAAAATGTTCGATTTTTGACAATGTTCAAGAGTAAACAAATCACACCATGCATCCAATACACATCAACTGGCAAGTCTAATATTCATGCACAAGTGCTCTGATATTATTTATACCATTTTTACAATGATGCAGTTATATACATAACAGTAAATCTTCTATTTTTTGTGAGAATAAAAATTCAAAATGAAAAGCAAAAGTAATGTAAGAGGGGCCTGAAGACGTGACTAATGAACAGAGAAGATGTTATTTTAGTGCCAGGAATGTCTGCCTTGTTTATTCTGGACCCTATTTTGAAATTTGCATCATTTGAAATTTGTGTGAAATTGACCAAATTGCCATTTTCTGACCACTATTTTGGGTAGTTGAAATTGGTAAATAGGCGGTTTCTTGTACTCAATCGATAGAAGAAATGGAGTTCTAGCAAAATAGCTATGTAATTTTAGTAGACTGAAACATTGGCATTTGCCAAAATAGGGCTCAAAGTGGGCGAAATCGCCGATACGTAAATGTCATCGATACCGCTAATTTTGTGAAAGCATAATTCCGTTAGTTTTCGATCAAATTTCATCATTTTGGTGGCATTATGATCGGAAAAAGATTCTCTATCATTTCATAATATTTTTTTTTTTTTTTTTTTAAATTTCGACCCTGGGAACATGTTTCCGAGAAGGCCTGTCGACCCCCAAAGGGTTAAAATTGAAGCCTTTACATGTGTATCACTCTGAAAATCCCAGAGTGTTCAAGAAAAACAGTGTCGTCAAGAGTAAATTGTGTGATGTGGAAGGCTAACAGTAAAGCACGGGTCAAGAGGGAAATTTTCCTGGAATGGTTTAATCAAGTGTTTGGCCCGAGTGTGAAGAAATACCTCCTGGAAAAGAAATTGGGACTCAAGTGCCTCCTGGTAATGGACAATGTTCCTGCTCATCCTCCAGACTTGGAAGAGCAATTGTCTAAGGAATTCAAATTTGTAACAGTGAAGTTCTTGCCCCCTAACACCACTCCTCTCATCCAGCCCATGGACTAGCAGGTCATTTCTAACTTCAAAAAACTGTACACCAAAGCAATGATTCAAAGGTGCTTTGGCATAACCTCGGACTCTGAATTGACCTTAAGAGAGTTCTGGAGGGATCACTTCAATATCTTCCAGTGCATAAGCCTTATAGATAAGGCTTGGCAGGGAGTAACTTCCAGGATGATGAACTCTGCTTGGAGAAATTTGTGGCCAGATTGTGTCCCAGAGAGGGATTTTGAAGGGTCTGGGGCTGACCCTGAGGAGCCTATGCCAGTTGTGGAAAGTATTGTGGAATTGAGGAATTGCATGGGGTTAGATGTGAGTGGTGAGGATGTGGAAGAGTTGGTGGAGGACCACAATGAAGATCTAACCACTGAAGAGCTGCAAGAGCTTGAGGTGCAACACCATCAAACCAGAACTCAGGAAATTGCTTCAATGAATGAGGAAGAGAGATGTATGGTGCCTTCTTCAAAGATTAAGGAGATTTGTGCAATGTGGACTACGATGCATTCATTTGTTGAGGAACATCACCCTGACAAAGATGTTGCAATCCGTCTCGGCAACATGTACATTGACAATCTCTTATCCCATTTTAGGGATATTTTAAAGAGACGCCAGCAACAGAGCTCTCTGGAAAGATATTTAGTGCCACAGGTGTGCAGTGACTCTCAGGCTGGTCCTAGTGGCATTAAAAGACAAAGAAGGGAAGTGACCCCAGATAAGGACTTGGTACCTAGGGTCCTTATGGAGGGGGATTCCCCTTCCAAAGAATAACCTCTCTTCCCTCTCCCCTCCTCCCTGTCTTCCATCCAGCAACATCAGTATTCAATAAAGTTAAGTGTGAAGTCGAATGTTCATTCTTTTGTGCATGTAAATCTATCTTTAAGGCCCCACCCAAATTTTTTTTTTAATACTTCTGGGTGTCTGGAACGGATTAATTGAATTTACATTATTTATTGTGGGGAAAATGGTTTCAGTTTTCACCGATTTCAGTTTTAGCTGATCCCTCTGGAACAGATTAAACATGAAAACTGAGGGTCCACTGTATATACAGGAGAAGGGGTTACTAGCCCTTTGCTCCCAGCATTTTAGTCGCCTCTTACGACGCGCATGGTTTACAGAGCAACTGTTGTACTTATTACCACTAATGGATATACTGCCTGCATCCTAGTTCTCTGTCCAACAGGTAGGTAGGTACCATGTATGTCTTACAATATCAGGCAAAGGAGTGAGTCTTCCCAAGCCCTTGGGCTGAATGACCTACACTGGATGGACAGAATTCAAGAAAGGTATCCCTGTATCCCATAAGCCAAGCCCCCCTCTACCTCAATGCATGCAAAAGAAATAGTACAAAGTACTGCTCAAGTTTCTAAAGAAATTAAATATTAGTGTTGAAGATTTCAAGCCAATCAGAAGAGATATTCACAAATTATCACATGGAAACCTATCCTATAAAAATAACAAATTGCAACCTACAGTCCTGTAGCTCGATCACTAGCGCACTCAGCTCACACACTGAGGTTTGGGGGTCAATCCCTGGTCCGGCTGGAAACATTAGGGTGAGTTTCCTTAAGGCACCTGCTGTCCAGGTTCACTTATCAGTAAAATAGATACCTGGGTGTTAGTCGACTGGTGTGGGTCACATCCTGGGACAAAATTATCCTAATTTGCCCAAAATACTCTTCATAACAAGGGGCTTTCTATATACAGTGGACCCCCGCCTAACGAACACCCCGGAAATCGTACAATTATGTAAGTATAATATTGTAAGTGCTTGTGGAAGTGTATTTTTGGGGGTCTGAAATAGACTAACCTACTTGACATTATTTCTTAAGGAAGTAAATTCGTTGGGTAATGGCACTTGAGCAGGCTTCTGGAATGAATTTTGTTCGTTAGGCGGGGGTCCACTGTAGTAGTATGTCACTGATGTCAGGTAGGCCTGTATACTTTGTACATGTACTTATTTTTTTTATTATTAACACATCGGCCGATTCCCACCAAGGCAGGGTGGCCCGAAAAAGAAAAACTTTCATCATCATTCACTCCATCACTATCTTGCCAAAGGGGTGCTTTACACTACAGTTATAAAACTGCAACATTAACACATTCTTCCTCAGAGTGCAGACACTGTACTTCCCATCTCCAGGACTCAAGTCAAGCCTGCCGGTTTCCCTGAATCCCTTCATAAATGTTACTTTGCTCACACTCCAACAGCACGTCAAGTATTAAAACCCATTTGTCTCCATTCACTCCTATCAAATACGCTCACACATGCTTGCTGGAATTCCAAGCCCCTCGCACACAAAACCTCCTTTACCCCCTCCCTCCAGCCTTTCCTAGGCCGACCCCTACCCCGCCTTCCCTCCACTAAAGATTTATACACTCTCGAAGTCATTCTGTCTCGTTCCATTCTCTCTACATGTCCGAACCACCTCAACAACCCCTCCTCAGCTCTCTGGATAATAGTTTTGGTAATCCGGCACCTCCTCCTAATTTGCAAACTCCGAATTCTCTGCATTATATTCACACCACACATTGATCTCAGACATGAGATCTCCACTGCCTCCAGCCTTCTCCTCGTTGCAACATTCATCACCCATGCTTCACACCCATATAAGAGTGTTGGTATAACTATACTCTCATACATTCCCCTCTTTACTTCCATGGACAAAGTTCTTTGTCTCCACAAACTCCGAAGTGCTCCACTCACCCTTTTCCCCTCATCAATTCTATGATTCACCTCATCCTTCATAGACCCATCTGCTGACATGTCCACTCCCAAATACAGTGGTACCTCGAGTTACGATATTTTTTCGTTCGAGAATGCTGTTCAAGTGCCATTACCAAACGAATTTATCCCCATAAGGAATAATGTAAAATAGACTAGTCCTTTTACACCCCCAAAAATATACTTACAAAAGCATTTAAAAAAATAAACTTACATAAAAGGGCGATTTTGGGGACCATCGTAACTCGAGGTACCACTGTATCTGAATACATTCACCTCCTCCATACTCTCTCCCTCCAATCTGATATCCAATCTTTCGTCACCTACTCTTTTTGTTATCCTCACCACCTTACTCTTTCCTATATTCACCTTCAATTTTCTTCTTTTACACACCCTACCAAATTCATCCACCAACCTCTGCAACTTCTCTTCAGAATCTCCCAAAAGCACAGTGTCATCAGCAAAAAGCAACTGTGACAACTCCCACTTTGTATTTGATTCTTTATCTTTTAACCCCACACCTCTTGCCAAGACCCTCGCATTCACTTCTCTTACATGTACTTGTAGAAATAAAATTATAATATTATTAGTATTATTATTGTAATCAATTCAAACCTTCTGCTAAATAAGGCAGACCAGTTTTAAAAGTCTAAAGGCAATCAGAACAGCCATTCTCTAGTTTCTGCACAGAGACTAATGTCCAAAAATTCCCCAGCACTAAATTTGAAGCTGCTCAGAAGTTACATTCTCAAGTTATCAGCATTCAAAATTATTGCATGAAAATCAGTACAAAATGGCAAGCTGACACCTAAAATCAATCCAATCCTTTTAAGTGAGATAAACCAGCATTTAAGTTTTGATGTTGATCAGTAGGATATTGCACAAAGTCTACGAATTCCAAGTTTATTATCTATGTTAGTAAACTGGTAAATTTGCATGTACAAAGTCTAAAACCAAAATGTATCATCTTTTTCCTAAGATGAATCAATCATTAAGGACTGAAGCTGTTCATAACAGGCATACTTGGGTAATTTCATTGAAAAATATACCACACCTTTTAAAAAATAAAAGTGGTAAATTGGCACCTACACAATATGGGTCTATGAAGGATGAGGTGAATCATAGAATTGATGAGGGGAAAAGGGTGAGTGGAGCACTTCGGAGTCTGTGGAGACAAAGAACCTTGTCCATGGAAGTAAAGAGGGGAATGTATGAGAGTATAGTTATACCAACGCTCTTATATGGGTGTGAAGCATGGGTGATGAATGTTGCAACGAGGAGAAGGCTGGAGGCAGTGGAGATGTCATGTCTGAGGTCAATGTGTGGTGTGAATATAATGCAGAAAATTCGGAGTTTGGAAATTAGGAGGAGGTGCGGGATTACCAAAACGATTGTCCAGAGAGCTGAGAGGGGTTGTTGAGGTGGTTTGGACATGTAGAGAGAATGGAACGAGACAGAGTGACTTCGAGAGTGTATAAATCTGTAGTGGAGGAAGGCGGGGTAGGGGTCGGCCTAGGAAAGGTTGGAGGGAGGGTAAAGGAAGTTTTGTGTGCGAGGGCTTGGATTTCCAGCAAGCATGTGTGAGCGTATTTGATAGGAGTGAATGGAGGCATATGGTTTTTAATACTTGACGTGCTGTTGGAGTGTGAGCAAAGTAACATTTATGAAGGGATTCAGGGAAACCGGCAGGCCGGACTTGAGTTCTGGAGATGGGAAGTACAGTGCCGGCACTCTGAAGGAGGGGTGTAAATGTTGCAGTTTTATAACTGTAGTGTAAAGCACCCTTCTGGCAAGACAGTGATGGAGTGAATGATGATGAAAGTTTTTCTTTTTCGGGCCACCCTGCCTTGGTGGGAATCGGCCGATGTGTTAATAAAAAAAAAAAAAAAACAATCCAATAACAACCTGAACTTTCTTTATATTAGATAAGACACATGTGCAACAGTTTGGTATCTTTACTGAAGAGACATTTTGCCTATGTACCAAACTACTTCAATCAAAATTCAGAGGAGACACCAGAAATAGTGGAGATAGAAACATGAGATGACCATTCCCTCAGCTTGGAGAAGTAAATTCGAGGTAGTCAGAACTCACCTTTATGTGGATGCAGGGGTAGAGTCTCAGCTCCTGGACCTGTCTCTCAACTTCCCACCAGCCAGATTCATTCTCTCTTAGTCTCATGGGCTCTATCAGTCCCTCAACTTGGTGTGTGTTCAACACAGCAATGGTGAAGATCTCACCACCTCATATCTACCTCTCCACCACTTCTGATGTCTCCTCCAAGTTTCATTTGAAGCAGCCAGCAAACCTCTCATCAATAAGAACATAAAAAGATAAGAAAAAAGGAACACTGCAGCAGGCCTACTGACCCATGTGAGGCAGGTCCATCACTCACCGGCTTAGACTTGACCACCCGGAGCTAACCTTCTCCAGGTAAACTCCAGGTAGTCAGGTCACTTCCACTTAAGGAATTAGTACTGCATCTGACCTAGTAGCACAAGCTAGTCAGGTCCAACTCACACCCACTCATGTATTTGTATAACCTATTTTTAAAACTACACAACCTCCCAGCCCCTATGACGGTACTCGGGAGTTTGTTCCACTCATCCACAACTCTATTACCAAACCAGTGCTTTCCTATATCCTTCCTGAATCAGAACTTTTCCAACTTGAAACCATTGCTGCGAGTCCTGTCTTGGCTGGATATTTTCAGCACGCTATTTACATCCCCTTTATTTATTCCTGTTTTCCATTTATACACCTCAATCATATCCACCCTAATTCTACGCCTTTCTAGAGAGTGCAGATTCAAGGCCCTCAGTCTATCCTCATAGGGAAGATTTCTGATACATGGGATCAACTTTGTCATCCTCCTCTGTACGTTTTCCAGTGCATTTACATCCATTCTGTAATACGGTGACCAGAACTGTGCAGCATAATCTAAATGAGGCCTAACGAAAGATATATAGAGTTGAAGAATAACCTGAGGACTTCTATTATTTATACTTCTTGATATGAAGCCAAGGATTCTGTTAGCTTTATTGCGAACACTTATGCACTGTTGTCTTGGTTTCAGATTACTGCTAACCAGAACTCTTAAATCCTTCTCGCAATCACAAGTATTAAGATCTACATTATTCAGTTTATATGTGGCATGGTTATTGTCCTGCCCAACATTTAGAACTTTCCATTGGTCTACATTAAACTGCATCTGCCACTTCTCCGACCACTGCATCAGTCTATTCAAAACATCCTGGAGTGCTCTAATGTCCTCATTAGAATGAGTTGGACAGCCTATTTTGGTGTCATCAGCAAATTTGCTTATGTTGCTATTTATTCCCTCATCTATGTCGTTTATGTAAATTGTAAACAACAGGGGGCCCAAAACTGACCCCTGTGGGACACCGCTTGAGACGTGCCCCCATTCTGATTTCTCCCCATTTATGCAAACTCTCTGCCGCCTATTTGTCAACCATGCCTCTACCCAGGAAAAAATTTCTCCTCCAATTCTGTGTGCCTTAAGTTTCATCAATAGCCTCTGATGTGGAACTTTATCGAAAGCCTTACTGAAGTTCATATACACAATATCATATTCATTACCATGATCCACCTCCTCAAACACCTTAGTGAAAAAAGTTAGTAAATGCGTAAGACAGGAACGCCCCTTACTAAAACCGTGTTGAGATTCCTTAATCTATTTATGCCTATCAAGATGGCTACAAATTGCCTCAGCAATTATTGATTCCATAAATTTACCAGACTGTTGCACAAGTGTCTTACCCATTGGAATGTTCATCTAAGTAGACTACACCAGTGGCATATACTAGTTATGACATATAGATCAATATTCCAAAATAAAGCACCAATCAAATTCAGTGGACCCCTGAGTAACGTAAAAACTTCATTCAAGAAGCCTGCTCAAGTGCCATTACTGAACGAATTTACTCCCTTAACTTAAGAAATAATGTCACGTAGGTTAGTCTATTTCAGACCCCCAAAAATACAATTCCACAAGCACTTAAAATATTATACTTACATAACTGTACGATTTCCGGGGTGTTCGTTACTCGGGGGTCCACTGTAAATTATTCTGCAAGCTAGAAATTAAAATAACACTTACAAGTAGCCACAAACAATGAAAATTACAGTTTTATCATCCAGTACAATATATACGACATAAGCTTGAGCAAATGATAAAATTAATCCAGATTTCAACCAGAAATTACATAATACAGTAAGGCCCCACTTATATGGCAAGTTAGATTCCAAGCTACCGCCAGAAAGTGGACATCACTGGAAAGCAGAACGCCATTTTTTCCACTTATAAATGCATATAAATGCCAGATAACAAGTTTATACTAACATATATTAAGTTAACAATAGAACTAGGCATTAAAAAACAATAAAAAGTAAAATACACACACATAGTACACTCATTACTTTCCTCAAAATATTTGTAGCTAATGTAGGGTGAGAAGTGAATTGTATTTATTGTAAGAAGTCAGGTGTGGTAGGTATGGTGGCCCTCCTGGCCAACCCACCCACACGTAATATACTACAACATTTAAAGCACCCTAAGAGTGATAAAATGCATATACAGCCTCTCCTCACTTAGCGACATACAGTGGACCCTCGGTTTTCGTTCACCTCCAAACTCGAACAATTATGTAAGTGTATTTTCGTAAGTGCTTTTTGTAAGTGTATTTTTGGGGGTCTGAAATGACTAATGTAATTTACATTTGTCCTTATGGGAACAAATTTGTTCGGTAACGGAACTCAAACAGCATTTTCAACGAAAACCGAGGGTCCACTGTACTCGTTTACTGACGCCTCAGACTCGACGGGCTCTCTGACCAGCAATCATACCTAAATAATGTATATTAGATCTGATTTCCTCTATTCTGCTTATTTCAATATACAGTATACTAATGTATAAACATTTAAAAATACTATACAGTGGACCCCCGGTTATCAACCATTCCTGTTATCGGCCAACTCGGTTATAGACCGGTTTTTCGGCTTCCGGTTATCGGCCGTTATTTCGCTTATCGGCCGTATGGGAAGCGTCAACCCACCCGCTGTCAGCTGCTTGCGCCAGTCTGGCTGTGTCTCTGGGCGAGTGAGGAAGCTTCTGCTCATTCATCCAAACATTTTGCTGTAATCCATTGTTTTTGGTGGTTATTGATTAAGTGCAACTGCAAAATAAGTAACCATGGCCCTTAGTAAAGTTCCTTTGGTAAAGAAAGTGAGAAACATGATAGAATTCAAGGCAGGCAGGCATAGATGCAAGGAGTGTAGCAGGCATGCAGGGAGTGTAGCAGAAAGGCAGGGAATGTAGCAGAAAGGCAGGGAGTGTAGCAGGCATGCAGGGAATGTAGCAGGCATGCAGGGAATGTAGCAGGCATGCAGGGAATGTAGCAGGCATGCAGGGAATGTAGCAGGCATGCAGGGAGTGTAGCAGGCATGTAGGGAGTGTAGCAGGCATGTAGGGAGTGTAGCAGGAAGGCAGGGAGTGTAGCAGGAAGGCAGGGAGTGTAGCAGGAAGGCAGGGAGTGTAGCAGGCATGCAGGGAGTGTAGCAGGCATGCAGGGTGTGTAGCAGGCATGCAGGGAGTGTAGCAGAAAGGCAGGGAGCGTAGCAGGTATGAAGGGAGCGTAGCAGGTATGCAGGGAATGTAGCAGGCATGCAGGGAGTGTAGCAGGCATGTAGGGAGTGTAGCAGGCAGGCAGGGAGTGTAGCAGGCAGGCAGGGAGTGTAGCAGGCAGGCAGGGAGTGTAGCAGGCATGCAGGGAGTGTAGCAGGCATGCAGGGTGTGTAGCAGGCATGCAGGGAGTGTAGCAGAAAGGCAGGGAGTGTAGCAGGCATGCAGGGAGTGTAGCAGGAATGCAAGGAGTGTAGCAGGAATGCAAGGAGTGTAGCAGGAAGGCAGGGAGTATAGCAGGCATGCAGAGAGTGTAGCAGGAAGGCAGGGAGTATATCAGGCATGCAGGGAGTGTAGCAGGAAGGCAGGGAGTGTAGCAGGCATGCCGCGTTAGAGAGTCAGTATGTTTAACCCTTTAACTGTCCAAACGTAGATATACGTTTGTACGCGTACTGCTCCGAACGTAGATCTACGTTTTATTTTTCATTCCTTCAAATTTAGTGCGAGAGGCCTGAGTCGCCTAGACATGAGAGAATGGGTCTGCGCCCTCAGTGTGCGCAGTATTAAAAAAATCCTGGACCACTTAGTACCTTGTGGGAGCACCAGTTCAATTTAGCTCCAGCTAGAGCAAATAGTGTGGCAAACACTAGGGATTCACTGATGCCATGTCGCATTAACACTCCCCTTATAAGAGGAAAGTAAAAATAGGTTAGATAAATACATGAGTGGCTGTGGGTGGGTGTGAGTTGGACCTGACTAGCTTGTGCTACTAGGTCTGATGCCATGCTCCTTCCTTCAGAGGATGTGAGCTGACTAGGTGGGTCATTGGTCTAAGCCAGGGGGTGACATGGACTTGCCTTGCATGGGCCAGTAGGCCTGCTGCAGTGTTCCTTTTTTTTATGTTGTTATGTATTCGACAGGCTGGCTGGCTTTGGCTGTCTCTGGCTGTCTATATCTGTCTATATCTGTCTATATCTCTGTCTATATCTCTGTCTATATATCTGTCTATCTCTCTGTCTATATCTATCTGTCCTATATCTCTGTCTATCTATATATATCTGTAATATCTCTCTCTCTCTGTCTCTCTCTCACATAAGTACAGTTATTATATATAGTGTAAATTACCTAGGATAACCCAAAAATTCCAGGCAGAGTGCTATACAATGCTTGTAGATATAAAACATAATAAACATGACTGGCAAGTAATACACTTTGTCATGTCATTTCTGCATTGTGTATAATACCTGTTCGTTTACAAGCCGCACTCTGAGACTGAGACAAGCAGACGGAAAGACACACACACAGGGAGACAGAAAGACAGATAAGCAGAGCTAGACAGATAGACAGACAGACAGACAGACAGACAGACAGACAGATAGATAGACAGACAGACAGATACAGAGATAGATAGACAGATAGACAGACAGATAGACATATAAAGACAGTGAAAACAAAGCGAGGGTTCCCTGCTCACATTCATCAATGTCAATGGACTGTCAGTGTTATCTGACACTTGTCATAACACCATTCTTCAAGGAGTTTCATATTATACTCCAGGCACACATACTCAGGCAGACAGAAAGACAGATAAGCAGAGCTAGACAGATAGACAGACACATAGACAGACAGATAGACAGATAGTCAGACACATAGATAGATAGACAGATAGATAGATAGACAGATACAGACAGTGAAAACAAAGCAAGGGTTCCCTGCACACATTCATTCATCAATGTCACTGCCTTATCAGTAGTTCAGTGGACCCTCGCTATTCGAATTTAATCCGTTCCAGGAGCTTGTTCTTAACGTGAAATGTTCGAAAGGCGATTTAATTTTTCCCATAAGAAATAATTTAAATACAATTAATCCGTTCCATAAACCAAAAAATATTAAAAAATAATATATTTTAATAAAATTAAGCTTCTACATAGACAAAAACATTAAATACTACAGTGCTGTACTACTAAAAGTATTAGTAAATAAATGCAAGTCTTTTTACTTACCATTATTGAAGATTGTTGATGGCATATGGAAGAGAGGGAGGAGTGAGGGAGGGAGGGGTTAGTGTTTGGAAGGGGAATCCCCCTCCAGAAGGACTTCAGGTATCAAAGCCCTATCTGGGGTTACTTCTTTTCTTTGTCTTTTAATCCCACTAGGACCTGCTTGGGAGTCACTGGACACTTTAACAAAATAACTGTCCACAGTCCTCTGTTTCTGGTGCCTTTTCAACATGTTCCTGAAGAAGGACATTGTTTGGTCACTGAACATGCTGCTGTTATGGCTTGTTTGAGCTTGTTCAGGGTGGTATTTTTCAACAAAACTTTGCAATCTATTCCACATTGTACACATCTCCTTAATCTCTGAAGAAGGCACCTTCTTCAGCCCCTCTTCCTCCTCCTTCTCCCGTGAATCAATAGCCTCAAATCTAGTCTGATGCTCTTCCATTTCCAGCTGTTGCAGCTCTTGAGTTGTTAGCTCTACCCTGTGGCCCTGCACTAACTCTTCCACATCCTCGCCACTCACCTCCAACCCCATGGACTTGCCCAATTCCATAATAGAGTCCACAACAGGCACAGGGTCGGCAGGGTCAGGGTCAGCCTCAAACCCTTCAAAATCCTTCTGTTGGACACAACCTGGCCACAATGGTCTCCAAGCAGAGTTCAAAGTCCTTGAAGTCACTCCCTCCCAAGCCTTGCCTATAAGGCCTATGCAGCTGTAGATATTTAAGTGATTCTTCCAGAACTCTCTAAGGGTCAATTCACTGTCCGAGGTCATTTCAAAGCACTTTTCAAACACTGCTTTTGTGTAGAGTTTTTTGAAGTTACAGATGACCTGCTGGTCCATGGGCTGGAGGAGAGGAGTGGTGTAAGGAGGCAAGAACTTCAGTTTTATAAATTTGAAGTCTTCACACAGTAGGTCTTCCATGTTTTGAGGATGTGAAGGAGCATTGTCCAGTAACAGGAGGCACTTTTTGTCCAAACCCTTTTCCTGTAGGTATTTTCTCACACTGGGGCCAAACACTTCATGGATCCAGTCACTGAAAAGGTGCTTTGTGACCCATGCATTCTGACTAGCTCTCCACAAGACACACAATCTACTTTTGACGGCATTGTGTCTCTTAAACACTCTGGGATTTCCTGAGTGATACACTAGTAAAGGCTTCAATTTAAAATCCCCACTAGCATTACTACACATCATGAGAGTTAGCCTGTCTTTCATAGGCTTGTGTCCTGGCAGTGCTTTTTCCTCCTGAGTAATGTAGGTCCTGTTGGGCATTTTCTTCCAAAACAGGCCTGTTTCGTCACAATTGAACATTTGTTCAGGTTTCAATTTTTCAGTCTTTATGTAGTCCTGAAACTCTTTTATGAATTTTTCAGCTGCATGTTTGTCTGAACTGGCAGCCTCACCATGCCTTACGACATTATGTATGCCACTACGATTTTTAAATCTCTCAAACCAGCCTTTGCTGGCTTTAAATTCACTACCATTACAATCAGCACTGGTTGCAGGCATTTTCTTTACAAGATCGGCATGCAAGTTCCTTGCCTTTTCACAAATAATTGACTCCGACACACTATCACCCGCTAACTCTTTATCCTTGATCCACACCAGCAACAACTTCTCAATCTCTTCGATTATTTGTGGTCTATTTTTGGCTCGCACAGTAACACCTTTTGCAACATCAGCTTGCTTAATTTCTTCCTTCTTAAGCAGGATAGAAGCGATAGTTGACCTGTTTTTGCCATATATCCTGGCAAAATCACACAATCGCACACCATTCTTGTATTTTTGTATTATTTCCTTCTTCATTTCTACGGTGTTTCTCACTTTCATCAGCCTAGGGGTACCACTAGGAACTTTCTTGGGACCCATGGTAGCTTATTTCACAGTCGCACTTAATGAACAAACTCCAAAAAATTATAATTAAGTGTGAAATGTCTGGAGAAGCGTGCAGGGTATTGTTCTCTCGAGTGTAAACAACGCGGGACTGGCTCTCCACGCCTGCGCGGTGAGGCACCCAAGCGCCTGGGCGGACAGGTCACGAACGCATTCGTTCGACTCGCGATAATTTGTTCGCATGACGATATCGATTTTCTTGTACTAATGACGATTTGTTCGACTGCCGAGCCGTTCGAATAGCGGGGGTCCACTGTATCTGACAATTGTCATAACACCATTCTTCAAGGAGTTTCATATATACTCCAGGATGTCTAAAACATTGCTGGGACCTATAAATACTTCGTATATATTTATAGACAATAGTAAATGACCAAGGCAGGTGAATATGTTCACCTGTTGGTGTGATTGTGACTATTTGAGTACTATTTCAGTACCTAATATTAGTGTTAGAACAAAGATTGGCTATGAAATCACAAGAACTATTATAAATTGTAATTATCAGAACATAAAAATTATATAAATTAACCCTCAAACTGTCCACACGTAGATATACGTTCACGTGCGTACTGCCCCGAACGTAGATCTACGTTTTATTTTACATTCGTTCAAATTTAGCGCGATAGGCCTGAGTCGCCTAGACATGAGAGAATGGGTCTGCGCACTCAGTGTGCGCAGTATGAAAAATCGGGACGCCAGGGTACCGCATGGTAGCCCCAGTTAGTTTCAGCTCCATCTTGGGTCAACATCATGGCAAACCCCCGTGATTCACTCACGCCTAGTCGTATTAACACTCTACTATTCCCGGAAAGTGAAACAGAACGCGAGGTTAGTGGATTAGACAGTGATATAGCCACTAATAATCAAGGAATTAGTGAAACTATTGATGAGAACCCAGATGACCCTCAGCCCATCACCTCTGGGGTGACCAGTGTGGCCAGTGTGGACAGTGTGGCCATACCAGACCCTCAGCCCAGCACATCTGGTGTGGCCAGTGTGGCCACAGACCCTCAGCCCAGCACCTCTGGGGTTGCTAGTGTTGCTACCCAAAGGCAACTCCGCAAGAGGAAATTATCATTTTCCATGTGTTATGGTGACGATAGTGAAAGTGATATAAGTGACGATGATGAAATCGATTTTATGCCCAAAGACGATTCGCGAGTGATAGTGATTATCATTATTCCCAGTGAAACATACTTTTGGGCGCATAACCTCACGCTCAGGCAGTGTGCCATATGCAGTGAGAGGCAAGGGTCTTAGCAGGTCACGTCCAAAACCCCTGCCACTGACAGTGATAGTGATAATGAAGGAGAGTATGCTGGGATGGAGGAAGAAGTGGTGGGTGGCACGATGCCTGGACCACATGGCGCGGTGTGTGGACAGACAAAGGACTACGTGGCACCCTCTCAACCATGTGCTGGCCCCACTCCCGTCCCTCCTCCTGCTCCCCACGTCCCATGCCACAGGCCCACCCTGCGCCAGCTGATCGTGAATGGAACTGGACTGAACATACACCATTCGTGCCACATCCTTTCAATTTTGATGGCAGTGGAAGTGGCATCATGCCACACTGTCCCATCACTGATGAGTCTACAGAGTTAGACTATTTTCAACTATACATTGATGAGCCGATAATGAAACTGATTGTTACCCAGACCAACCTGTACTACCAGTATACAAAGGACCATGTACATGTTACAGAATCGCCACGGCTGCGCAGGTGGAAAGATACAACTGTGGCTGAAATGTATTTATTCCTTGGCACTGTCATGCTTATGCCACATACATATAAGAACAATATAGCAAACTACTGGTCCACAGACTGCTTCATTAGCACTCCAGTCTTTCGTGACCTTCCTTCCCTGCAACAGATTCCTTCTGTTGCAAAGAATGTTGCATTTCTCTGACAGGAATACACCAAACCGAAATGACCTCCTCTACAAAATCCGGGAATTGTTTATGTATGTCAAGCAAAAATTCAGTGCCTACTTTTATCCATTCAAGAACATTGTTGTTGATGAGTCCTTGGTTCTGTTCAAGGGACGACTGTCATTCAAACAATATATACCAAGCAAACGTAATCGCTTTGGTATAAAACTGTTTGTTATGTGTGACTGTGAGACTGGTCTTGTGTTGATGTCATTATCTACACAGGTAAAAATACACTCGATGATACCAGGCGCATGTTGGGCATTTCCGGTGATGTTGTTCGCAAGATGATGCAGCCATACCTTGGCAAGGGCCATACATTGTTCACAGACAACTGGTACACAAGCCCTATGCTCGCTGATTTCCTACGTGTGAACAATACTGATATATGTGGAACAGTGAGAAGAAATAGAAAACACATGCCAAAGTTCACTGGAGGAAGTGTAGTGCAGGCGTTTCATGCCAATGACATCATGGCACTGTCATGGCATGACAAACAGGATGTGACATTGCTGTCAACCATCCACAGAAACGAGATGGTACAGACAGACAGACTGAGCAGGCTCAACAATGAACCTATTGAAAAGCCAGCTGTTGTCATCGACTATACAAACAATATGCGACTAGTCGACAAGTGTGACATGATGATAGGCTTTGTTGACTGTGTGCGTAGGAGTCCAAGTGGTATATAAAAGTGTTTTTCCACCTTGTTGACATTGCAATGCTCAATGCCTTCAACATGTACGAAATAAAGACTGGGAAGCGACAACGATATGCAGAATTCACCCTAAATGTCATCAAGCAGATAGCGGGAAAGTATGGTACCACACCTATACCTGCCACTCCACAGCGACCTGTCACCCCACAACAGCGACCTGTCACTCCACAACAGCGACCTGTCACCCACAACCAGAAGGGGAAGTGCCCAACCGAATAATCCCTAACTGTCACTGCCTGATACCATTACCATCTACTCCAAAGAAGAAATACCTCAGAAAAAGTGTGTTGTGTGTGCTTACAGTAAACAGCGACCCAGTGCGAAAAGACACACGATACATGTGTCAGCAATGTGGAGTGGCACTCTGTATGAATCCATGCTTCTGGAGTATCATACAGTGGTGGACTTCTAGAAACATAAATGGGACCTGTAAATACCTTGTATATACATGTAAACAATAGTAAGTGATTGAACCAGGTGTACAAATTCATTTATCAGTGTGAACATGTGTGTTAGTGACAGTATGATTACTAATTCAGTACCAAACATTTGTGTCTAAACAAGAATTGGCAATGATATCAAAAGATCTGCATCAAAACATTATTATCATAGCATGAAAACAACAGAAAATAGAAAAAAATGAAAAAAAAAAACGATAAATGTTTATTGTTTCTGCAAGCGGCAGTGCACCATGTTGCCGACACCACATCATTTAGCACCAACTTGCGGGCTTATATCTCGGTAAGTACTGGCTCTAAAAATTTTTTTAGCCTATCCTGTTTATAAAAATGCGCTCTTCATTTTAAAAAAAAAAAAAAAAATTTTTTTTTCAAAATATTCGGGCAGTACGCAGTTGAACGTATATCTACGTGTGGACAGTTTAAGTGTTAAAATAAAAACTAGAAAAAAAGTATATCGGCAATACTTTTTGTAAGCGGCAGGACTTGATGATGCCGTCAGGTAAACATCCAGCACCAACTTGGCGGGCTTATATCTCGTAAGTACTGGCCCTAAAAAAATTTTAGCCTATCCTGTTTATAAAAATGCGCTCTTCCTTTTTAATTTTTTTTTTTTTTTTTTTTTTTTTTTAAAAATTCAAGCAGTACAAGTGAATGTAGATCTACGTGTGGACAGTTAAAGGGTTAATAATCAGTGGACCCCGAGTTTCGGTCACCTCGGAAATCGAACAATTATGTAAGTTTAATATTGTAAGTGCTTTTGTATGTGTATTTTTGGGGTCAGAAAGGACTAATCTAATTTACATTTTTCCTTAAGGGAACAAATTGCTCGGTAATGGCACTTGAACAGCCTTCTGGAATGAATTATGACCGAAACTGGGGTCCACTGTAATCACTCTTGGGCACATTAAATGTCTTATTTTAGGTTAATATAGACATTTTCATCAATTCATCTATGATATTTTCTTCAAAATTATAGTATAAGAAACACGTTACATAGCATATAAATATAGCATATAAACATGCAATGTTTATAAGTTATCAAGGGAGAGTCGGGGAGAGTAAATATTACGTTTTCTGATTCAGCATTAGAGAAAACTGTGAATCTGGCGTCTCGCCCAGTAACCGCCCTTCATATGTGTTTTTTACAATTCTCGGCATGAATTATTCATTATTTCTCCCTTTGGATTTACATTAATTCTTTTGAGAAATATTATTTCGGTTTTAGGCCGAGCTTCTGGAATGGATTACGGCTGATAACCAAGCTTCCACTGTACCAGAAATGTTATAAATGGTGCAAAGATGACATTAAAAAAATATCAAAGATGGTTGACACAAACTCATTAATTATTTTACTAGTACAGTGGACCCTCACTATTCGAACACTCAAAAAATCACCCTTTTATGTAAGTTTATTATTGTAAGTGCTTTTATAAGTGCATTTTTGGGGTCTGAAATGGACTAATCTAATTACAGTGGACCTCGGTTAACGAATACCCCGAAATCGTGCAATTATGTAAGTATAATTTTGTAAGTTCTTGTGGAAGTGTATTTT
>WNWK01033872.1:0-20827 GCA_009830355.1 Cherax destructor | reverse complement strand
CCTTCCCCCCTTTCTTCCCCCTGCCCCGAATTCCCCCACCCCACAACTGGCTCTTCCACCCCCCAAAGTTTTATTCCCCTTGCCCTACACACGAAATCACAGCTTCCTGTTTATCAAAAACAAACCTAAAAATATTCTCTTTTTATTCTCTCCTTAATAACTCTCCTTTTTTTTAACTGTCAAATCCTTTGTTCTCAGGTTTCCCTCAACATTAATCTCTTCCAAAATTTTTTTCTTATTTTCAAAAAAATTTTTCTGTTCTCCCCCACTCTCTCATCTGCTCTTTTTCATTTTTCACCACTCAAATTTTATCTCCTAATTGTTGATTCTTAAATTGCTTTAATTTATTTCAATTATATTCAAATTTTATAACTTAGATATGAAACTTTTTTTTTTTTAAAATTATAACCATCTTTTATTATTTTATTATTATTATTGTTTAATTTTTTTAATCGTTTAATTAATTTTATAATAAAGAAAAATACAAATATTTTAAAAAAAATTATTTTAAATATGTTAAATTTCAAATTAAATACTCACCTTTACTCATTGTATCATCTAAAAAAATTCAAATTTGGTTTTAATTAATTTTAAGTTCCCTGCCCTGCATCTAGGGGGTTTTGGGGTGTACCTCAGAATCTAAAAACCAAAGTAATTCTTTGTATCATGTCCAAATAAACTATTATTATTATTATTATTATTATGTTGCCTGGAGTGAGAATTTATCATTATTCTAACTGCTGCCTTTTGTTGTGTTATTAGTGGTCTGAGATGAGTTATTGATGTAGAGCCCCATGCGCAGATTCCATAGGTGAGGTAGGGGTATAGTGGTGATTAGGAGTAAGTAGAGGGGTTTGGTAACATAGTACCGTATTCTTGGATAGTATTCCCACGGTCTTTGAGACTTTCTTGGAGATTTGTTGTATATGAGTCTGAAATTTGAGGCCACTGTCAAGATGGATTCCTAAGAATTTTCCCTCTGTGAGTTTTGTGATAGGGGACCCGTTTATCATTATGTTAAGTGGTGCGTTTGTAGCTCTGTTTCCAAACTGGATAAAATAGGTTTTATCAATATTGAGAGTAAGTTTGTTGGTCATCATCCAGGTAGATATTTTCTGCAATTCAGTATTTGCAGTGTTGGCTAGTGTGTCTGGGCTTGGGTGAGAGATAACGTATGTAGTGTCATCTGCAAAAAGTATGGGTTTGAGTAGTTGAGATGCATTTGGTAGGTCGTTAATGTAAATGAGAAAGAGTAGTGGGCCAAGAACACTTCCCTGTGGGACACCTACAGTAATAGTTTGCACGGTGGAGCTAGCTCCATTTGTGTACACATATTGGTTTCTGTTGCTAAGGTATGATTTTAGGTAGTTTAGGGAGTGTCCTCTTATACCATAGTGTGATAATTTTAAGTGTAACAGATCATGGTCAACTGTATCAAAAGCTTTACCTAAATCAATGAAGATTCCCACTGGGATTTCATTTTTCTCAAGGGCGGTGTAAATTATTTCTATGTTCACTTTCAACTTTCTACCTTTACACACTCTCCCAACCTTTGCAACTTTTCTTTAGAATCTCCCATAAGCACAGTATCATCAGCAAAAAGTAACTGTGCCAACTCCCATTTTGCATTTAATTCCCCATAATTTAATCCCAACACTCTCCCCAACACCCTAGCATTTACTTCTTTTACAATCCCATCTATAAATATATTAAACAACCATGGTGACATTACACATCCCTGTCTAAGACCTACTTTTACTGGGAAGTAATTTCCCTCTCTCCTACACACCCTAACCTGAGCCTCACTATCCTCATAAAAACTCTTTACAGCCTTCAGTAACTTACTAACTATTCCATACACTTGCAACATTTGCCACATTGCTCCCCTATCCACTCTATCATATTCCTTTTCTAAATCCATAAATGCAATGAAAACTTCTCTACCTTTATCTAAATACTGTTCACATATATGCTTCACTGTAAACACTTAATAACCCTGTCATACACTGTACCTGGTATATTCAGTAAACTTATTCCCCTATAATTTTTACACTCTCTTTTATCCCCCTTCCCTTTATATAAAGGAACTATACATGCTCTCTGCCAATCCCTAGGTACCTTCCCCACTTTCATACATTTATTAAACAAAAATACCAATCACTCCAGCACTATATCCCCCCCTGCTTTTAACATTTCTGTCATGATCCCATCAGTTCCAGCTGCTTTACCCCCTTTCATTCTACGTAATGCCTCACGCACCTCCCCCACACTCGCATCCTGCTCTTCTTCACTCCTAAACGATGTTGTACCTCCCTGGCCAGTACATGAAATTACCGCCTCCCTTTTTTCATCGACATTTAACCCTTTCGGGGTTATGGTCATACAAGTACGCCTAAATTCTAGCGCCCTCAAATCAAGCAGAAACAGGCTGTTAGGCCTAGATGTGATAGAATGGGTCTGTGCAGTCAGTGTGCGCAGTATAAAAAAAATCCTGCACCACACACTGCATAATGAGGAAAAAAACACTCTGACCGTGTTTTTGGTTTAAAACAGCGACTTTGCAGTCTATTTTCGTATGGTATTTATGCTTGTATTCTCGTTTTCTTAGTCTCATTTTGTAGAATAGATGATATATTACAGAAAAAGAGATAATTTTGACTGGTTTCACGATGACAAGTACCTTGAAACTGAGCGCAAATTAGCGAAAATGTTTGATTTTGGCCGATGTTCAAGAGTAAACAAATCACACCATGCGTCCAATACACATCAACTGGAGAGTCTAATATTCTTGCACAAATGAGCTGGTATTATTTATACCATTTTTACAATGATGCAGTTGTATACATAACAGTAAATCTTCTATTTTTTGTGAGAATAAAAATTCAAAAGGGAAAGCAAAAGTAATGTAAGAGGGGCCTGGAGACATGACTAATGAACAGAGAAGATGTTATTTTAGTGCCAGGAATGTCTGCCTTGTTTATTATGGACCCTATTTTGAAATTGGCATCTTTTGAAATTTGTGTGAAATTGGCCAAATTGCTATTTTCTGACCACTATTTTGGGTAGTTGAAATTGGTAAATAGGCGGTTTCTTGTACTCAATCGATAGAAGAAATGGAGTTCTAGCGAAATACCTATAATTTTAGTAGATTGAAACATTGGAATTTACCAAAAATATGGCTCAAATTGGGCGAAATCTCCGATGCGTAAATGTCATGGATACCGCTAACTTCGCGAAAGCATAATTCCTTTAGTTTTTATCAAATTTCAGAAAAAGATTCTCTATCATTTCAAAAGAAATTTTTTTTTTTTTTTTTTAAATTCGTGGACCCTGAGAACGAGTTTCAGAGAGACCCCTTGGACCCCCAAAGGGTTAAAAGTTCCTCAAAATATTCCTGCCATCTACCCAATACCTCCAGCTCCCCATCTACTAACTCCCCTACTCTGTTTTTAACTGACAAATCCATTCGTTCGCTAGGCTTTCTTACCTTGTTTATCTCACTCCAAAATTTTTTCTTGTTTTCAGCAAAATTTCTTGACAGAGCCTCTCCCATTCTTTCATCCGCTCTTCTTTTGCACTCTCTCACCACTCTCTTCATCTTTCTTTTACTCTCCATATACTCTGCTCTTCTATTTACACTTCTGTTTTGTAAAAACCTCTCATAAGCTACCTTTTTCTTTTATCACACCCTTTACTTCTTTATTCCACCACTCACTCCTCTTTCCTCCTGCACCCAACCTCCTATAGCCACAAACTTCTGCCCATTCTCTGAAAACATTCTAATACTGCATTTTTAAAATACTATCCCAACTCTTTCAACCCACATTCAAAAATTCATACTTGCACTATGATCCCACCATGTCTGTCACTACGATGGAATCACCCTTTTATATCTCACTAATTCTCTCCTCCTTAGTTTATACACTTTTACCCTCTCTCCTCTTAGTTATCTTACTCTCTACTTGCTGTTGCCATTTTCTTTTTGTCCCATCTACCTTTTACTCTAACTGTAGCTACAACCAAATAATGATCCGATATATCCGTTGCCCCTCTATAAACATGTACATCCTGAAGCCTACCCATCAACCTTTTATCCACCATTACATAATCCAACAAACTACTTTCCTTACGTGCTATATCATACCTTGTATATTTATTTATCCTCTTTTTCATAAAATATGTATTACTTATTACCAAACCTCTTTCTACACATTGCTCAATTAATGGTTCCCCATTTACCCCTGGCAACCCAAATTTACCTACTACTCCCTCCACAACATTTTTACCCACTTTAGCATTAAGATCCCCAACCACAATTACTCTCTCACTTGGTTCAAAACTCCCCACACACTCGCTCAACATTTCCCAAAATCTCTCTCTCTCTCCTCTACACTTCTCTCTTCTCCAGGTGCATAAACACTTACTATAACCCACTTTTCACATCCAACCTTTATTTTACTCCACATAATCCTTGAATTTATACATTTATATTCCCTATTTACCTGCCATAACTGATTATTCAACATTATTGCCACTCCTTCTTTAACTCTAACTCTATTTGAAACCCCTGACCTAATCCCATTTATTTCTCCCACAGAAACTCTCCTACCCCCTTCAGCTTTGTCTCACTTAAAGCCAGGACATCCAGCTTCTTTTCATTCATAACATCTACAATCATCTCTTTCTTATCATTCGCACAACATCCACGCACATTCAAACATCCCACTTTGACGGTTTTCTTCTTTTTCTTTTTAGTAAGCTATACAGGAAAAGGGGTTACTAGCCCATTGTTCCCGGCATTTTAGTTGACTTTTACAACATTCATGGCTTATGGAGGAAAGATTCTTATTCCACTTCCCCATGGATATGAAAGGAAAAGCAATAAGAACAAGAACAATTAAGATAAAATCAAAGAAAACTCAGATGAGTGTGTATACATAAATGTGTACATGTTTGCCTAGCGTGACCTAAGTGTAAGTAGAAGTAGCAAGACGTACCTGAAATCTTGCATGTTTATGAGACAGAAAAAAAAACCCCCAGCAATCCTACCATCATGTAAAACAAATACAGGCTTTCGTTTTACACTCACTTGGACGGTAGTACCTCCCTGGGTGGTTGCTGACTACCAACCTACTACCTAGAATACCTGGAGTCTACCTGGAGAGAATTCCAGGGGTCAACGCCCCCGCAGCCCAGTCTGTGACCAGGCCTCCTGTTGGACCAGAGCCTGATCAACCAGGCTGTTACTGCTGGCCGCATGCAGTCCAACGTACGAACCACAGCCTCGCTGGTCAGGTACCGACTTTAGGTGCCTGTCCAGTGCCTGCTTGAAGACAGCTAGGGGTTTGTTGGTAATCCCCCTGATGTATGCTGGGAGGCAGTTGAACAATCTTGGGCCCCTGACACTTATTGTGTTGTCCCTCAACGTGCTAGTGGCACCCCTGCTCTTCATTGGGGGGATGTTACATCGCCTGCCGAGTCTTTTGCTTTCGTACGGAGTGATTTTTGTGTGCAAGTTTGGTACTAAGCCCTCGAGAATTTTCCATGTGTATATAATAATGCATCTCTCCCGCCTGCGTTCTAGAGAGTACAGGTTTAGGAACTTCAAGCGTTCCCAGTAGTTGAGGTGGTTTATCGCACTTATGCGTGCGGTGAAGGTTCTCTGCACATTTTCAAGGTCAGCAATTTCACCCGCCTTGAAAGGTGCAGTTAGTGTGCAGCAATATTCCAGCCTAGATAGAACAAGCGATCTGTAAAGTGTCAACATGGGCTTGGCATCCCTGGTTTTGAAGGTTCTCATTATCCATCCTGTCATTTTTCGAGCAGATGCGATTGCTACAGTGTTATGGTTCTTGAAGGTGAGATCCTCTGACATGATCACTCCCAGGTCTTTGACATTAGTTATTCGCTCTATTGTGTGGTTGGAATTAGGTTTGTACTCCGATGAGATTTTAATTTCTTCACGTTTTCCGTATCTGAGTAATTGAAATTTCTCATCATTGAACTTCATCTTGTTTTCTGCAGCCCATTTAAAGATTTGGTTTATGTCTGCTTGGAGTCTTGTAGTGTCTTCAACAGTGGACACTGTCATACAGATTCGGGTGTCATCTGCAAAGGAAGACCTAGCACTGTGGCTTATATCCCTGTCAATGTCTGATATGAGGATGAGGAATAGGATGGGAGCAAGTACTGTGCCTTGTGGAACAGAGCTTTTCACAGTAGCTGCCTCAGACTTTACTCTGTTGACTCCTACTCTTTGTGTTCTACATGTTAGGAAATTATAGATCCATCTACCAACTTTTCCTATTATTCCTTTATCACGCATTTTGTGTGCTATTACACCATGGTCACACTTGTCAAAGACTTTTGCAAAATCTGTGTATATAACATCTGCATTCTGTTTATCTTCTAGAGCATCCAGGACCTTGTCGTAGTGGTCCAGTAGTTGGGACAGACAGGAGCGGCCTGCTCTAAACCCATGCTGTCCTGGGTTGTGCAATTGATGGGTATCAAGATGGGTGGCGATCTTGCTTCTTAGAACCCTTTCAAAGATTTTTATGATATGGGACGTTAGCAGAATTGGTCTGTAGTTCTTTGCTATTGCTTTACTGCCCCCTTTGTGGAGCGGGGCTATGTCTGTTGTTTTTAGTAGCTGCTGGACGATCCCAGTGTCCATGCTCCCTCTCCATAGGATGTTAAAAGCATGTGATAGGGGCTTCTTGCAGTTCTTGATGAACACGGAGTTCCAAGAGTCTGGGCCTGGAGCGGAGTGCATGGGCATGTCATTTATTGCCTTTTCGAAGTCATTTGGCGTCGTGGTGATGTCAGAAAGGCATGCGTCTGTCAAGTTCTGTGGCACTCTCATAAAAAAATCATTTAGGTTTTCAATTTTCAGTCTGGTTAGTAGCTCGCTAAAAACTGAGTCGTACTGGGATTTAAGTAACTCACTCATTTCCTTGCTGTCATCTGTGTAGGACCCATCCCGTTTAAGTAGGGGCCCAATACTGGTTGTTGTTCTCGACTTTGATTTTGCATAGGAAAAGAAATACTTAGGGTTTCTTTCAATTTCATTTATGGCTTTTAGTTCTTCCCGTATGTCATTACGTATGTGGTGGCGGGCATTCTTGCTCCAGCTATGAAAACGTCTTCCTATTCTTTCCTCCTTCAGACGTGTTAGTATAAGAGAAAGCGGAGTTTGTAATGCTAACTGCATTACATAGATCACTTCTTTCATAAGAAAACCATAATGTACAAATGAACTGGTGTATGTACACCATTTACATACCTTGCAGAAGATAGGCAGAGCAGCTTATGCTGTCAGGAGTTTATTTTGTTTTGTTCTTTTTCTATCGCTTAATTGCTACACTCTTAATACTACATACACTTTGTCACTGAACTTAACTGCTTTAAACTCCACAACTTGCACCTGTGCTGGCATGCAGGAACACAAAATTATATAATAAACACACTACGTAACATATATACATATAAATTAACATAAATATGAGATGTTTTTCCAGTCGGCTTGACGGAGTGAACAAAAACCATTTGTGTTCGGGCTGGTAACAACAACAACTGGTTTGTTTACAAAATTTGCAAACCTTCTACACTCATGTACTCCACCACTGCCTCGCAACATCAGCTTCCTTGATTTCTTTTCTCTTCGCCAGGATAGAGGTGATTGTTGATTTGTTTTTGCTGTACATCTTGGCAAGCTCGCCCATACGTACGCCACTTTCGTATTTTTCTAGAATTTCTTTCTTCACTTCAGTGGTGTTTCTCATTTTCTTTACCAAAGGGCTGCCACTAGGAAGTTTCTTTGGGCCCATGGTGGCTTATTTCACAGTCACAATCAATAAACAAGCACTAAACACAATGAATTTATTGTGAAATGTTTGGATGAGCACACAGGGTAATGTTCACTCAAGGATAAACAAAGCTAGACTGGCTCACGACGCCTGCGCAGGCAGGCGGACAGGTCTGGTACGCCGGCCAAAACATGGGGCACAGGGCGAAACTCGGGACAAAATTTAGCCGAAAAAGCGGTCTAAACTCGAAGCGGCCAATACTCAAGGCGGCCAAAACTCAGGGTTCCACTGTAAGTGACAGTGAGATCGATTTTATGCCCTTAGAGGATTCGTCGAGTGATAGTGATATTCGTTATTCCCCAGTGAAACGTACTTTTATGTGTCGTAGCCTACATTCAGGCAGTGTGCCATATGCAGTCCGCAAGGGTCGTGGGAGGTCACGATCAAAACCCCAGCCACTGATAGTGATAGTGGTCATGAAGGAGAATATGCGGGGATGGAGGAAGAGGTGGTGGTGGCGGGTGGCATGGTGCCTGGGTCGCATGGCGCAGTGGGTGGGCAGACAGAGGACCAACCGGCACCCCTTCAACCATGTGCTGCCTCCACTCCCATCTCTCCTCCTGCTTCCCTACGCCCCATGCCACAGGTCCACCCTGCACCATGTGACAGTGAATGGAACTGGACAGAAAGTACACCATTCGTGCCACATCCTTGCAATTTTTATGCCAATGGAAGTGGCATCGTGCCAGAATGTCCCTTCACAAATGAGTCTACAGAATTAGACTATTTTCAACCATACTTTGATGAACCTATAATGAACTTGATTGTCACCCAGACCAACACTTACTACTGCTATACATGGACAACACAGAGGTTGCAGAATCGTCATGGCTGCGCAGGTGGAAAGATACAACTGTGGCAGAAATGTATTTATTCCTTGGCACTGTCATGCTTATGGCACCTACACATAAGCACAATATAGCACAGTACAGTGGAACCTTGGTTTTCATTTGCCCTGGTTTTCGTCAAATTCTGTTTTCAACAACTTTTTGTCCCAGTTTTCATTCATCACCTCGGTTTTCATCCGCCATACCAAACGTGCCCGCCTGCCTGCGCCCACACAAAGCATCCCACGCACGCATTCTGAGTCAGTCTAGCTTTGTTTCTCGTCGAGTGAACATTACCCTGCGCGTTCATACGAAGCATTTCGTAATAATCCATTGTTTTTTGTGCTTGTTTATAGAGTGCGACTGCTAAATAAGTCACCATGGGCCAAAGAAAGTTCCAAGTGCCTTTGGGGAAGTCCATGGGGGTTGGATGTGAGTGGCCAGGATGTAGAAGAGTTGTGGATGACCACAGGGAAGAGCTAACCACTGAAGAGCTGCAACACCTTCAACTGGAACAGCAACAGATCGCAGTTGAGAAAATTGCTTCAGAGGAGGAGGAAGAGAGGGAAAAGAATGTGCCTTCTACAGTGATTATTAAGGACATGTGTGCAAAGTAGAGCGAGTTGCAAAGTTTTGTGGATAAATATCACCCTAACAAAGCTGTTGCAAGCCGTGTCTGCAACATGTTCAATAACAATGCCTTGTCCCATTTTAGGCAAATCTCAGAAACACCAGAAACAGACCTCTCAAGACAGATTTTTTGTGTGACAGGGTTCCAGTGACTCTCAAGCTGGTCCTAGTGCCAGTAAAAGACAAAGAAGGGAAGTAACCCCGGATAGGAGCTTGATACCTGAAGTCCTTATGGAAGGGGATTTCCCTTCTAAACAATAACCTCTCCTCCCTCTCCCCTTCTCGCCATCTTCCATATGCCAAGTCTTCAATAAAGGTAAAAGTTATGTTAAATGTTCATTTATCCATTTCATTAGTCCTTTATATTTATTTCTCATTGTTTTCTGTATGTAAAACTATAGTTATTCTCTATAAAATGTATTTTTTGTTAATACTACTTTTGGGTGTCTGGAACGGATTAATTGGATTTACATTATTTCTTATGGGAAATATTGCTTTGGTTTTCGTCGAATTCGGTTTTCGTCAGACTTTCTGGAACGAATTAAAGACGAAAACCGAGGTTCCACTGTACTGGTCGACAGACCACTTCATCAGTACTCCAGTCTTCCATGACCTCCTTCCCTGCAACAGATTCACTCTGTTGCTACGAATGTTGCACTTCTCAGACAGGAATATGCCCAACAGAAAAGACCTCCTATACAAAATCCAGGAAGTGTTTATGTATCTGAAGCAAAAATTCAGTGCCTACTTTTATCCATTCAAGAACGTTGTTGACGAGTCCTTGATTCTGTTCAAGGGATGACTGTCATTCAAACAATATATACCAAGCAAACGTAATCGCTTTGGTATAAAACTCTTTGTTATGTGTGACTGAGACTGGTATTGTGTTCGATATCATTATCTACACAGGGAAAAATACACTCAACGATACCAGGTGGATGTTGGGCATTTCTGGTGATGTTGTTCACAAGATGATGGAGCCATACCTTGACATGGGTCATACATTGTACACAGACAACTGGTATACAAGCACTATGCTCACTGATTTCCTCCGTGTGAACAATACTGATATATGTGGAACAGTGAGAAGAAATAGAAAACACATGCCAAGGTTCACTGGAGGCATTGCTGAAGGTGCAGTGCAAGCGACACATGCCAATGACATCATGGCACTGATGTGGCATGACAAACGGGACGTGACGTTGCTGTCAACCAGCCAAAGAAACGAGATGGTACAGAGTGAACAGGGACACCAATGAACTTATTGTAAAGCCAGCTGCTGTTGTTGACTATACGAACAATATGTGACTAGTTGACAAGTGTGACATGCAAATAGGGTTCGTTGATTGTGTGCGTAGGAGTCGCAAGTGGTACATGAAAGTGTTTTTCCACCTTGTAGACATTGCAATGGTCAATGCTAGTGACATCATTGGGATCTTTGCATTTCTGAACAATGTCAAAAAGTGTATAAAGTACAAACATTTTTACAGTTAAGGCAAGTTGCACAAAAGTAGTGCCTGACAATGCAGTGATGGAAGATAATTCAAACTGTTTAGGAAAAAATCTTGTCAGTAATAATGTGAATTACAAGTGAAGAAAGCTTCAGTTATTTATTTAGATAAATGTTAATATGCTTATGTATAATTAATGTTCAATTTCAAGAAGTGCATATTGTACAGTGAAAATAAAACTTACATCTGTTGGATCTTCACTGCTGGCAGGGACTCGCATTCTGCCTCTCTTCTTCTTTTTCTTACGTTTACGTTTAGCCCCTGAGCCAAGCGGAGGTTGTGGAGAAGTTCCATCCCGCTGATCGTCATCTCTCCCCTCACCTGGGTCACTCAGGTCATCGTCCTCTTTTACTTCAGACTCAGATGGAGACCCTTGTATCAACTGGAAAATGCAACACAGCACTAAAATACCATACAGTAAACTGTCCATGTAACAGACTAATTGGAGAAAGCCAGTGGCTGGCAATGGTAATTGTGGTGGACAGACAAGAGATTGTTTTGCCGTAAATGTAACAATAATGGACAAATCTGCAACCAACAGACTTTGTCCACAGTTTTCAAATCGAGTGGCCCAGCAAATTTCATTCCGTATTTCCGAAGTCCATATAATGGACTTCGGAAATGTGTGTGTACATATGTGCAAAAAGAGAACACAGAAAAGAGTAAGTTTATGATAAGGATAACAAAAGGGTAGGGAATGATACTGAATATCAGACTGGTGTAACCGAGTATGGAGAAACTGGATGTATTTATAAATTTCTTAGTGGACAAATCAGCAGATGGATCTATGAAAGATGAGGTGAACCAAAGAATAGATGAGGGGAAAAGGTGGATGGAGTGTTGAGGCATCTGGATAGAAAGTTTACCCATGGCAGCTAGAAAGGGATTTAATTAGATTACATATAGTGGTACCAATACTTTTATATATGTGTGAGGCATAGGATTTGACTGCTATAATGAGGAGCCTACCAGTGGAATGTTATGGTAAGTAAGTTTATTCAGGTATACACAAATACATTTACGTATATAGATTATCATACATAGCAGCATATGTGTAGAGAACCTAGGATAACCCAAAAAAGTCCGATAGACTTATTTCCATTGGGGCGAATGTGATGGTGAATGTGTTTTCTTCTTATTTGAGACACACTGTCTTGGTGGGTTATTCCCCTCACACACACATTGTAAATTCTCATACTCACTAACTCTCAATCTTTCTTTCTCTCTCTGTCTCTGCAAGCGTGCATGTACACATGCATACTTTTTTTTCATAGGGACGCACTAAACCTGAAGGGGTCATACAGCACCTGAGGAATGGGAGGTATCAGGTTTGATCCAAAGAATGTTACAATTGCTCAAGTTCCTTGGATCAAAGAATTCAAGCTATCAAGGCACTCCTGCATGAGGGGCAGATATGAATAACTTGGGACATTTATTTAGTTAGGTTAGGCAAGAATCGTGAGGAAACAGGACACAACCTCCGTAAAAAAAATCTTATCTCCCTTACACACCCCACCGGTAGCTAACCACATGAAAACTACTTTATCTTGCACATATCCAAAGCAAAATACACTTATTGATATCTGTGACTCCCCTTAATTTAACATGACTGTAAACAAAATTCTGAATACAACTATTGCTTCATAATTCTTAAGCTAGTCATAAGTTTGCCTAAGACTCTCCAATATAGAAACTATCATGCCAATACAACATCATTTCCATTAATAGATACACTAATTGTTAAGTTCTTAAATATTTTGAACTACCTCAATTTTGTAAATCTAGTTAATCACTACAATTACCTAACCTTAATACCAGTATAATTATTGTGTCAATAAAGAGTAAGATCTAGTATAAGTCTGCCTGAAATGCCTAGGCATACCTAGGCATACTAGTGGCCTTCTTGTAATAAGTATTTTATAATATGAACTAATACCATTAGTTATGTAAACCCCACTTTGTAATATTATCAGACAAAGAATTTGAATTTGAATTTGAATGATGACCAGTCAATGAAGCTTTTAGTCATCTGAATGACTAAAAATGAATATAAATCATTTGTTTAGTAAATATATCCCTTTACTCACCAAATCAAATCTATTCGGTCCTTTGGAGGGCATTATTTGTATGTCTTCTGTCTCTTGGTTTTCATCTTCTGGGCAGCTGTTGGGCAAATCCAAGTCTCCTCGCCCTTGCAATTTCCTCAGTGCTCGTGTTGACATGTTGACTATACTTCAGAGATGTACAATCTAAAGATCATAGTACAAGTTAACGAGCGTCTGCACTGAATAATAAATACAGGTGTGATGCATAAATTATTTTTGACAAACAGGGAGGGCTCCAGAAGTTTCATATAGGAGGGGCTTAGGGGTGGCAGTCTAGGTGGAAGAGAGGGAGGCCAGGGGACCTGTTGAAGTAGTCTTAATAGTATTTGTACATGAATGGTATACAATACCGACAAGATGAAGAATTAAGATGTGCAACATTTCGCCATTGTATTGATAAAGCCAGTGGATGGTGAAACATTTATGTATAAATAAAGATACCCAGATGATGCTCATGTGTCCAGTTCTTCAGTGTTATTATTCATATTTGGGGGCTTTGGGGGACCTGATAGAAGTTTTTGGGTGCTATAACCCAGCCTTGCTGCTCCTTCTTACAAAAGATTCATCCACCTTAGACCACTCATAACCCAGCAAAAGGCTGCAGTCAGGATGATAACAAATTCCCACTCTAGACAGCATACTCCACCTATATTCAGAACCTTAAAACTACTCACCATAAAAAATATTCATACCTATTCATGTGCCTTCTACATACATAAAACTCTACATGCTAATATTAACCCTGCGCTCAGAATTCTCCTCAACAACTTTAATAGGTCCCACGAACATGACACAAGACACAGATCACTATTTGACATACCCCGAGTCCATACTAACCAATGTAAAAATTCTATGCACATAAAGGGCCCCAAAATCTGGAATTCATTACCAGTAAATATCAAGTTAACCTTGTCGGAAAATCAATTCAAGACTCTTCTCAAAAGTCACCTACTCACCCTATACTAAATACTCATACTGTAACAAACTTCCAAACCCAATATTATTTTTCTTAAGAAGATCTCATTTTGATATGTTCATCCTCCTTAACACTTGTTGCAATCTCATATCATCATATTGTCATTTAAAATCTTATAGTATCATCATTTTCTTAATTTGAAATAAAATATATACCTAGATGAAACTCTAAAACTATTTCTAGTATTGTTATTATACTAGTATAGCATCAACATACTGTAATTTGAAATAAATTCTACAACTAGATTAAACTCAACCAATTTCTCTTGTATTGTCTTTAAATAGTATGTATAACCATTTAATAATTTAAATAATATAGAACTAGAATAAACTCAATCAATTTCTTTAGCATTAAGTACTTAGTGAATAAGCCTCTAGAATAAACTGCCCTAATGCCATGGCATGCCAGTGGCTCTCCTTGCATTACAGTTTTATAATTGTATTATATTTGTAACTACCAATAACATTGTACACTTGTAACATGCATTGAAATAAAATATTATTATTATTATTATTATTACATATGGCTGTGATATTATCTATCACAGCCATATGTAATTTTTCCTTTCTTTAAAAAAAGTATTATTAATTTACAAGTTGATTCAGTCCAACAACTTCAGTAATTACCTATAAAATGCTGTACAACTACATCTCACCTGCATATATTACATATACATACATTCCAACACTGAATTACTATTTAAATTAAAATACTGTATACCATTTTTCATGTCTAAAAAACATGTACATGTACATTAATACATAATATAAATTATACAAATTACCATACATTTTGCACTTAACATCTGTTGGTAAAAATTCAAAGCACGTTTAGTAAACTCTTGATATAATGAACTTATGAAATCATGAGGAAAATGTGCTGGGTAAATTCTACTTTCAATTCCTTTATTTCCAATGTTTTTTGCAATATAACTATAACTGTATGTATAGTACTATTTTTAATATAGAGTACACTTATTAGTTTGTTAATATATCAAGGGTTTCCTGTACTTTATTGTTCACAAAATTGAGAATGCCAATTTGAACACTAAAAATATAATGCCTCGTCTGTAACACTGGACAGTGAAAACTTCTAAATCTATTTTTAAGCAAAAGATTGTGTTTGGATAATTAGCCCCGGGTGCTAGTAACTCAGGATAACCCATTAAAGTCGGGATATCATCAAGGTCTGTCTGGCTTGCTTTCATTGGGGTCCCTTCTCATCCAGGATGTGGCCCACAGGAGTCGACTAACACTCAGGTACCTACTTACTGCTAGGTGAACAGGGGGCAGCAGGTGTAATGTGACTTAACATCCAGGTACCTGCTTACTGCTAGGTGAACAGGGAAAGCAGGTGTAAGGAAACATGCCCAACATTCCAGGGAGTGAATCCCTGAACCCACTCCCACAGAGATGGGAAACAGCAACATGGGGATCACAATTGGAAGTCGAAGACTCAGACGAGTCACAGGGATGTTAGGAAGTATTTCTTCGGTCAGAGAGTTGTCAGGAATTGGAACAATCTGGAGTGATGTAGTGGAGGCAGGATCCATACATAGCTTAAGGAGCTATGAATCGACTCCTGCAACCACAATTAGGTGAGTATATCCAGGTTACTATGCAAAAGTGCATCATTCTGAGACCACTGTCAGCCTAAGACAACAGCTGTCAGCCTGGAACCATGACTGTCAGTCAGGGACCACAAGTCAGTTTGGGATCATGACTGTCAGCCAGGGACCACCAGTCAGTCTGGGACCACAACTGTCAGTCTGGAACCACAACTGTCAGTCTGGAACCACAACTGTCAGCCAGGGACCACCAGTCTGGGACCACAACTGTCAGCCAGGGATCACCAGTCTGGGACCACAACTGTCAGCCAGGGACCACAACTGTCAGCCAGGGACCACCAGTCTGGGACCACAACTGTCAGCCAGGGACCACCAGTCTGGGACCACAACTGTCAGCCAGGGACCACCAGTCTGGGACCACAACTGTCAGCCAGGGACCACCAGTCTGGGACCACAACTGTCAGCCAGGGACCACCAGTCTGGGACCACAACTGTCAGCCAGGGACCACCAGTCTGGGACCACAACTGTCAGCCAGGGACCACCAGTCTGGGACCACAACTGTCAGCCAGGGACCACCGGTCAGTCTGGGACCACAACTGTCAGTCTGGGACCACAACTGTCAGTCTGGGACCACAACTGTTAGCCAGGGACCACCGGTCAGTCTGGAACCACAACTGTCAGCCAGGGACCACCGGTCAGTCTGGAACCACAACTGTCAGCCAGGGACCACCGGTCAGTCTGGAACCATAACTGTCAGGTAGGGGCTATGACTGTCATCCAGGAACAGTCAGTCTGGGACCACCACTGTCAGCTTGTGACCACCACTGTCAGCTTGGGACCACCACTGTCATCTTAAGACCACAATAACCTATCAAACTGTAAAATAAGGAACACTGTAAACATCTGTAATATTTTACGGTAGAGGTAACTGTTAATTTCTAACTGAAAAAACATTTTATTTGAAGCTCTAAGACCTTATATGACTGGTCCTCTGACCTATAACTGCCGAGATAAGTGACACGTGGAGGCAGTGAGCAGCAGAAACGTGCAGCAGAGAGCAGAGATGAGCAGCAGTGAGCAGTAGTATGAGCAGACAGCAGCTGCTGCCAGCTGATCCACTTCCTCCCAACACTTCCACCAAGTCATTCATCACATAAAACAGAATTTGTTTTCACTTTGGCGGACGTTTATCTTGTCTCTGGCAGAGGTTTTGGTGTAGATCAAGTAATTCTCAGTTTAGTGCTGGGCAATAGTTGTGTCATTGTTTCTGTTTCTGGTGAAAATGAAGCTGAAGCCAGAGTCATAAGAGAGCAATCAAAGGATTCCAGGATTCCAATCAGAATTCAGATTAAAGGAAATAAATAAATATAATTAAGTATATAAGAAAGTAAGCAAACATTACTTATGTTTAGATTTTTAGGTCATTACTGAGTTCAGGTCCTCATCTTTCATCGATAGTAAGTGCAGGGAGCGAGTGAGTGAGTACGGTAAGTAATAAAGTAAGTACTTATGGGTACAATCCTGGGAAAGAAGATCAAAGCATCCTAATGGCACATTGACTTTCCTGATTTATCCAGGGTTAATAATCCCAATAAAATCCTTCTCTTGAAGGATTAGTAAAATGTGAAACTTGAAAAAGGTAAAAAACAACATTCATGATGGGTTAAAAAGTTCATACGGTCTCAGTGTTGAGTTGAAGGTTCACACGGCCTTAGTCACTTAATGTTAGCTTATCATAATAATAATAATAATAATAATAATAATAATAATAATAATAATAATAATAATAATAATAATAATAATAATAATAATAATAATAATAATAATATCTTTATTTACTACAAGTACATGAACAAGGTATACAGGTCTAGCTGATATCAATGACATACTACTACTGCATAGAAAGCCGCTTTTTATGCAGAACATTTCGGGCAAATTAGGTCCATTTTGTCCCAGGATGCGACCCACACCAGTCGACTAACACCCAGGTACCCATTATTACCGATGGGTGAACATGGACAACAGATTTAAGGAAACACGCCTAATGTTTCCACCCCTTCGCCGGAAATCGAACCCGGACCCTCACCGTCCGAAGCGAGAGCTTCGCCTTCTCTTTATTTATGTCAACACAAGATTACTTCTTCCAAAATTGGCAGAGATTAGGATTCTAGCTAACAGAACTAGAGCGGCAGTTATATCCATCTCGGGTCCTGGTTGGATGATACGGTGACTGACGACGAGGTCAAAATAGAAGGTTACAATATAAAACGCTTAGATAGGAAATATAAAAGGTGGTGGGATATGTGTAAGGAACCCACACCTGGTCAAGCACGTCAAGAAATTAGAGAAAGTGCAAAGGTTTGCAACAAGACTAGTCCCAGCTAAGGGGATTGTCCTACGAAGAAAGGTTAAGGGAAATCGGCCTGACGACACTAGAGGACAGGAGGGTTAGGGGAGACATGATAACGACATATAAAATACTGCGAGGAATAGATAAGGTGGACAGACACAAGATGTTCCAGAGAGGGGACACAGAAATAAGGGGTCACAATTGGAAGTTGAAGACTCCTATGAGTCAAAGGGATGTTAGGAAGTATTTCTTCAGTCATAGAGTTGTCAGGAAGTGGAATAGCCAAGAAAGTGACGTAGTGGAGGCAGGAACCATACATAGTTTTAAGACGAGGTTTGATAAAGCTCATGGAGCAGGGAGAGAGAGGACCTAGTAGCAATCAGTGAAGAGGCGGGGCCAGGAGCTATAAATCGACCCCTGCAACCACAAATAGGTGAGTACACACATACACATACACACACACACATACACACACAACTGGAAGCTGAAGACTCAGATGAGTCAAAGGGATGTCAGGAAACATTTCTTCAGCCACAGAGTAGTCAGGAAGTGGAATGGACTAGAGAAAGATATAGTGGAGGCAGGAACCATACATAGTTTTAAGACAAGGTATGATAAAGCTCATGGAGCAGGGAGAGCAGAGACCCAGTAGCAGACAGCGAAGAGGCGGGGCCAGGAGCTGAGTCTCGACCCCTGCAACCACAATTAGGTGAGTACAATTAGTGAGTACACATACACACAGCCCCGGTGGCCTGGTGGTAAAGATCTCGCTTCACGCACGGACGGCCCGGGTTCAATTCCCGGTGGGGCGAAAGCATTTCGAAGTGTTTCCTTTCCTTACACACACACACACACACACACATACACATACAACAGGCCTAGTGTCAAATCGACATGTGCCTAGGACAAAATGGTAACTAACTAAATTCTGCCAGAGCGGCGCAAGATGGCCGCCGTGCGCACGGACCCCCCCCCCCCCCAAGAGCTTTCACTACAGAGCCCCTCATCCCTGAGCGGTCTCCTCCCGCGGGCGCCCGCGTCCCGCGCTTCCCCACGCCCCCCCCCCCCCTTTTTTTTTGAATTTTCAATTTTTTTTTTCGAATTTTCATCTTTTTCGAATTTTCATTTTTTCGAATTTCATTTTTTCTCGATATTCTGTAATATTTCTGTCACCCATTATGGCATGGTGGCTAGCGCTCTTGCTTCACGCATGGAGGGCCCGAGTTCAATTCCCGGCGGGGCCGAAACATTTCGAAGTGTTTCGTTACACACACATACATACAACAGGCCTAGTGTCTAATCGACATGTGCCTAGGACAAAATGGTAACTAACTAACACACATGATAACGACATACAAAATACTGCGGGGAATTGACAAGGTAGATAGTGACAGGATGTTCCAGAGAGGGAACACAGAAACAAGGGGACACAACTGGAAGCTGAAGACTCAGATGAGTAAAAGGGATGTTAGGAAGCACTTCTTCAGCCATAGAGTAGTTAGGAAGTGGAATAGTCTAGCGAACGATATAGTGGAGGCGGGAACCATACATAGTTTTAAGACAAGGTATGATAAAGCTCATGGAGCAGGGAGAGCAGAGACCCAGTAGCGGACAGCGAAGAGACGGGGCCAGGAGCTGAGTCTCGACCCCTGCAACCACAATTAGGTGAGTACAATTAGGTGAGTACACACACATACATACACATTGCATTGTGGCTAGCGCTCTTGCTTCACGCACGGAGGACCCGGGTTCAATTCCCGGCGGGGCCGAAACATTTCGAAGTGTTTCCTTACACACACACACACACACACACACATACAACAGACCTAGTGTCAAATCGACATGTGCCTAGGACAAAATGGTAACTAACTAACTAACAGTTTGGAACCCACACCTAGCCAAGCACGTAAAGAAACTAGAGAAAGTGCAAAGGTTTGCAACAAGACTAGTCCTGGAGCTAAGGGGTATGTCCTACGAGGAGAGGTTAAGGAAAATCGACCTGACGACACTGGAGGACAGGAGAGATAGGGGGGACATGATAACGACATATAAAATACTGAGAGGAATTGACAAGGTGGACAGGGACAGAATGTTCCAGAGATGGGGCACAGCAACAAGGGGACACAGTTGGAAGTTGAAGACTCAGATGAATCACAGGGATGTTAGGAAGTATTTCTTCAGTCACAGAGTGGTCGGGAAGTGGAATAGCTTGAAAAGCGATGTAGTGGAGGCAGGTTCCATACATAGTTTTAAGAAGAGGTATGATAAAGCTCATGGCGCAGGGAGAGTGACCCAGTAGTGGCCAGTGAAGAGGCGGGGCCAGGAGCTATGACTCGACCCCTGCAACAACAACTAGGTGAGTACACACACACACACACACACACACACACACAAAGTGGACAGAGACAGAATGTTCCAGAGATGGGACACAACAACAAGGGGACACAGATGGAAGTTGAAGACTCAGATGAATCACAGAGATGTTAGGAAGTATTTCTTCAGTCACAGAGTTGTCGGGAAGTGGAATAGTTTAGGAAGCGATGTAGTGGAGGCAGGCTCTATACATAGCTTTAAGCAGAGGTATGATAAAGCTCATGGCGCAGGGAGAGTGACCCAGTAGCGGCCAGTGAAGAGGCGGGGCCAGGAGCTTTGACTCGACCCCTGCAACCACAACTAGGTGAGTACACACACACACACACACACACGCATATACAACAGGCCCAGTTTTCAATCGACATGTGCCTAGGACAAAATGGTAATTAATACACATACACACACACACTTGATAAAGCTCATGGAGCAGGGAGAGAGAGGACCTAGTAGCAATCAGTGAAGAGGCGGGGCCAGGAGCTATGAATCGACCCCTGCAACCACAAATAGGTGAGTACAAATAGGTGAGTACACATCAGATCCTGAGGAAAGAAAGAAGGAGCAGGAGGGGGGAGGAGGGGACGCACTGCTTGTAAGGAACCGTTGGAGATTCGAGAAATGG
>WNWK01033871.1:0-20827 GCA_009830355.1 Cherax destructor | reverse complement strand
GTACCTGATCACCCGGGCTGTGGTTCGTACGTTGGACTGCGTGCGGCCAACAGTAACAGCCTGGTTGAACAGGCTCTGGCCCAACGGGGGCCTGGTCACAGACCGGGCCTGGGGGGCGTTTCCCGGAAAATTTCCCCCCAGGTAGACCCCAGGTATGGTAGAACATTGTTGTGATCTTTGAAAGTGAGAAAATTATCACCCCCAAACCCCCTTTTCCCAAATGTTTCGCCAATTGTGTTTTAAATTTTGGGTTTTTATACTTCGATTCAGTTTTTATTTCCCGGTTTTTCCATAGCGTTGTAATTGAAATTTGTCCTCATTGACCTTCATATTGTTTTTATCGCCTATATAAAGACTTAATGTCCACTGTAGATTTACAGTGTCCTCAATGGATGTCACTGTCTTGGAAATTCTGGTGTCATCAGCAGAGGAAGACACGATGCTGTGGCTTATCTGTCTATGTCAGAAATAAGGATGAGGAAAAGGATGATAACGATTACTGCACTTTGTGGAGCAGTGATTTTCACTGTTGCCGCCTCGGATTTTACTCTTTGTGTTCTATTGGTCAGGAAGATGTAGATACATCTACCCACAGTTCCTGTTATTTCTTTATCACGCATTTTCTGTGCTATTACACCATGATTGCACTTCTCGAAGGCTTTCGGAAAGTCTGTGTATACTAGGTCTGCATTGTGTTTGTCCTCCACTGCATCCAAGATCATGACATAATGCTCCAGCACTTGAGAGGCAGCAGCGACCTGCTCTGAACCCATGTTGCCCTGGGTTGAACAACTGTTGCAAGTACAAGTGGTTGGTGATCTTGCTTCTTAGAATCCTGTCAAAGATTTTAATGAGGGACATTAGTGCTATCGGTCCGTAATTCTTTGCAATTGCTTTACTGCCCCCTTTGTGGGATATATCCATTGGTTTTAGACTGTTGGATGACCCCCATCTCTAGGCTCCCTCTCCATAAGCTCTGTATACTACCATGCTAAGCGGCTTTCTCTTTCCCAAACTTAGTTCTTTAGTGAAATCTAATGTTTTTCTTCCATCCCTGTTTCCAATCTACAAACTCTTAACACACTCCGTCCTCTAGATATAAATCTTGCTTTTCGTCAAACTAATACACTTCACAGTTATCTTGTACATACTCTTATTCCTTATGTCACTGATGTTTCCGAGTCGTCTCCATTTCATGTCCTCTTGTCGTCTCCAATACTCTGACGAAACTGACCAATCCCATTAGTTGCCTCCCTGCTTCGGTCGGGGTTGGACGTGCTGTACACTGGTCTGCCGCCTGGTGACACTCTTTCGCAATTGGCTAACTGCTTAAACTACTGTCATGGAGACTGTTGTCCGACGTCGTTCTAACACAGTGTGTATTGACATGGTCACCGGCGTCATACATCCAGCCACGGCTGCAACAGTGCTCCTACGATTCTGCATGATGTGTACGGCTTAGATATTATGGATTTTTACGGCGTATCGCTAAACGGGATCAACCGAGTTTTCGTCAAACTACTAACTGCTGCAGTTTATGAACGCCTTGTTGATCAGCACCAGGACAAGGTGTATACGGTCAACTCGACAATGCAAGTTCGGTTGAAAGACGTATCAAGGACATATACTTTTATCAAGGTCAAGAATGTTCCTTTTGAAGCGGATGCGACGGATATTACTGGTCTTTTCAGCGAGTATGGAGTGATCCACACGGTGAACGCAGGGAAGTGGGTGGGGTCCAATGTTGGGCCTCTATGAAGGGACTTATTCCCTGAAAATGACGTTAAGCCGATACCGTCATATGGGTGATGTCTGACTTCAGGAATCAACTATATGACATACCCTGGGCAACAGAGGACTTGCCGCCTATGTGGCGCCTATAATCACGTTGCTGCAGACTGCATGGGAGAGTGATACTGACAGGACGTGGCCGCGGGGAGCCGGCTGTTCAGGGAGCCAGGAGGACCTGGTGAAAGTACCTCAGGAGGTACAAGGAAGCGTTTGTGGAGTGAAATAGTTGATGGGGCAGGGGAGGCTTTCTGCATTTTTGCCCAGGAGCCTGAGGCTCCAAGTGAGAGTGTTGTGGATAACACAGGTGTTCTGTCATGCGGTTACCTCTGGAGGAGGTGTTGAGAGGCATTATGGAGGACCCTCTTCCAGTGTTGCCTGGGGAAGGCAGTGTCGATGTGGTGGAAGCAGTTGAAGTGGTAGAGCCGGTGGCAGAGGCCTCAGTTGAGGCACATCAGGCCGGTCAGTGTTTAACACATGAAATAGTGTCGGCAGAGGTGCATCAGTCAGATGAGGCCACGGGAATGGAAGTGGTGGTGGGAACCCAGTAAGAGCCGGCACACAGTCCGATAGTGACGACGTTCTTACGCGCACAGAGACTGGGTAAGAGGTCTTTGGTGGAGATTGCCAGGAAAGATTTAGATGCCATTTTGGGTCAGGACCCCGTAAAGGGAAACATGTGGGTAAGGGAGTGGGTAAGGGCAAGTCAGGGTCGCAGCCTCCCCCTCGCCGAAGGGCAAACCTTTGCACTTGCATTCCAGTGTCTAACAATAAATGTTAATGGTATGAAAGAGGATGTTAAACGTTCCTGGGTGGAGTACGCCTTGCGACGTTTTGGCGTACAGGTGGCCTTCATCCAGGAGCATAATTATAGGTGTGGAAGGGATTTGAGTGAAAGGGTATCGGGTTTTGCAGGGTCTTCGGGTAGGCTCAAGGGAGGGCGGCAGTTGCGATTTCGAGTCAAGCCTTTTCAACAATGTCTTGGGAGGAATGTGGGGGGGTAGGGTGGTTAGAGTGGAAGGTTCGTGGGGAGGGTCAGGGTATTTTTAGGTGTCTATATGCCAGCAGAGCAGTCACGAATAGTAAAGGTGGGCTTTATTCGAGACTTCATGATATATGCCCTTCATGACTTGCCTGGAGTGGTGGTAGTCGGGGCGATTATAACTGTGTTATAAGGAAGAGGACGTAGAGCCTAGAGGGGCAGGGTGTGAGTTGGTGGCTTTCGGGATTTGCTAGGAAGTGTAGGATTAAAGGATGTGGTAGGTGTAGGGGGCCCTGTGGATCATACTTTTGTGAGGAAAGGGTATGCGGCGAGACTTGATAGGTTTATGTAACTGATAGGGTAGTAGTGGGTAGGGTTCAAACCATAGACTTTGGATTTTCAGATCACAGGGGGTTTTAGTTGATTTGAATTGGGAAGGCGTTGCAAAGTGGTATAGGGTTATTGGAAATTGAATGTAGGATTACTAGTGGGAGGGGATAAATCAATGCAGGTTTGCGAATGGTGGGGAGGTTATGGGCGAGGAGTGAGAGGCAGCATAACTTGTTAGGAGTGGTGGACGAATGTGGGCAAGCCGCGAATTATGGAGTTTTATCAGCAGTTGGGTAGAGAGGCGGGGTGGAGATGCGGTTTGATGAAGATGTGGAGGGGCAATTACGGGGTTGTTATGAAAAGGTGGTCGTCATGAAACGGGGAAATCCGTGTATTAAAGGAAAAGTTAGGGACATACAGATAGAGCGGTTTGAGGTGTGCCGATGAAAGCTGGTATAGATGATCTGTTAGTGGGTGATAGGCCGTCAAAAACGGTGTTGAGTCACTGTGGCGAAAACGTGAGGCGAGGACAATAGAATGTATGAAAGTCAGCAGAGGCTGGAGAGTTATGAGCAGGGTATGGTAATTGGGGTACAGAGGCAGTCGGAGTATTTGTGGATAAATGGTTTGCACGTTTTTGAGTAGTGTGGATGTGAGGTTGGAGTATAGGAATCTCCTTTTGGAGGGAATTCAAGAGCAGTTGGAGGAGAGGGATAGAGAGGCTATGGGAGGTGTTATTAGCGAGAGGAGGTGTGGGCAGCAGTGGATGGGTTGAGTAAGGGAGTTCCCCAGGAATAGATGGTATAGCAAATGAATTTTATAGGAAGAATTGGGATGCAGTGAGGGACTGTCTAGTGCGCTTGATGGGGTGGGGTGGGGAAGGAGAAAGTAGTATTGGGGTTGTAGTTTTAGTCAGGAAGGGAGGGGGGGGATTCTCTGAGTAATTATAGGCCTATAATTCTAATGAATGCGGACTATAAAATATTGGCTAAAATACTAGGTAATAGAATAAAGAAAGTGTTGGGGAAGGTGATTGCAGAGGGCAAGGTGGAATACCTGGTAGGAGTGGTAAATGGTCTTGACGAATTAAAGATTATGTTGCGCATGGGAAAGGAGGTGTTTGGCTTTAGATTGGAAGGGTGCATATGATAGTGTGGAAAGGGACGTGCTGTATGACATAATAAAGGCAGGGTTTTGGGAAGAAATTGTGAAGTGGATTGAGAGGTTGTATGGGGGCGTGTGTCAGAGTACAGGTGAATGGTAGATTGGGGGATTTGGTTCCAATGGGTAGGGGTGTTCAGGGTTGTCCCCTTTCACAGATATTATTTGCATGTTTACAGGACCCTTTTTACAGATTAATTGAGGTAGGGGTGTGGATGAATGTTGATGAGGCAAAGAACGCATGGGCATCGTAGGGTTGTGGACGACACTACGGTACTTGTGGGTTCGGAGCAGGGCCTGGTAAATGTGGGGACATTGTTCGTGTGTTTTTGTGGAGCAACTGGGATGAGAATAAACGATAGTAAAACAAAATTATTGGAGGTAGGTACTTGGGTGAGAGGGACGTTGGGCAGAAGTCAGGTGTGGCACGTCGTTTCAAGTGTGAGGATATGTGGGGTGGAATTTATGAAGGATCGTAGTTTGGCAAGAAAATTGAATTCTCGTAGGGTGATAGCAGGGGCGACGGACCTACTGCAGGTTTGGAGAGCGAAGGAAGTTACTTTGAGACAGAGGGTAATAATAGTGAATAGTTGGTTTATAGTAAGCTGTGGTATGTAGCTGCCATATTCCCTTTATTACAGGCTGACGTGGAGGTTCTGGAACGAATGGTTTTTAAGTATGTGGGCTGGTGGAAGACATTGGGTAGGGCGTAACGTTGTGCGCAACAGTGTGAAATTGGGGGTTTGGGATTAATTTGGTTAGAACGTAGACTGTTGTGCTTGTACCTCAAACGTTGTCTGGTGCGGAGGGGTGGATTAGGCAGGTCAGGGGAAGAAGGAGTGGGGGGTACTCCGGGAGATGAGTGAATGGTGGGATGACAGGTCTCTGGTATATGGTAAGGACATATTAAGAAGTTTGATGGTGGTAAGACACCCGCAGGACATCTCGGTTGGTAGGCTAGGTATTTTGGGGGATCTCATCAGGTGATAGAATGCGTGTCGATATATCCTATGTATGGTTGGGCTGAGATATGGGGGGATTAAAGGGTTGAAGCTGAGGTCTAGGGATCGGAGTTCATGTTTAGGTTTTTACATGATGCTGTAGCGTCAAAGGCTTCTTTAGTGAGCATGGGTTTCGTGAAGATGGTGCATGTGTGAGATGTGGGGAATTGGATACTACACTGCATGGGATATATTTTGTGAATCTTTGGGGCCAATACGGGAGTAGGCCGGGAGGGACTTCGCCATATGGGGGGTGGGGCATCTCGTTTTTGAGGGCAATGTTTCTAGACCTCAGGGGACTTAATGCTCAGCGCGAAGGGTCTCATGTATTATCTAGTAGATTTTGTATGTGGTTCATGGAGACTTAGGGATTTGGGAGCAGGGGAAAGGGTCAAAGCTCTTTCTGCTTGCATCTATAGGACGAAATGCAGAAATCGTGTAGTGTATGGGAGAGCATGGGAAACTGATTTCAATAAATCGTACAGGAGTTGAGGATTGCGGATCTATTGGGGTAGACGTGAGTTGGAAGAGGGCTTGACGACTGATACGTATTGGGTGGTCGGGTGACAAACGTTGCTTATATAAGGGTTTTCATTTGTATGTATGCTGGTGTAGGGAAAGGGTGAGGGAGGTTTGCTTGGTTGGGGTTTTTAAGGGGTGAGTTTTGGGGTAGACATACGGGTGACTTGGCACTCTGTGTAGGTCAGGGTTTGACGGACGACTTTCGGGGCATAGGGTTGTTTTAGCCGAGGCTGTATGTGTGTGGTTTCTTTCTTTTGGTTACCTTTAAATTCATAGTTTTTTTTTTTTCGGTGCAAGGGCTTTGGTTTGGCTGAGGGGGTGAGGAAGAGGAGGTTTCTTCAGTCACTACTGTACTGTACATGATAGTCTTAGGTTGGGATTGTAATGAATCCATAGACTATGGTCAAGGTATTCTTGTGGTGCGCTGGTTTTCTCGTTGCTATGTCAAAGTAAGTTTTCTTTGAGTTATAATCCTTACTATGTGACATTTGCTTTGGTTTGGTAGTTGCTTTTGTTTTGGAAGTAGGGGTTTGTTGACTTAGTTGTTGATGCAAATTCGTTGGATTCATATCTGGCATCATTTCTCATCATGATATATATCTGTTCAGGTTTGCACTCGGATATCATGATTGGTGTATCAAAGTCTATAGGGTTTTGTGGGATAAATTGGTAAAATTTATTATGTATGTTCTCTGAATAAATATATCAACAAGTGATGTACGATAAACCTTTATGTGTCGGGTTTATGTTTCAAATAAAATATTTAAATAAAAAAAAAAAAAAAATTGTGTGCTTCATGTTATAAATTCTGTTTCACTGCTTATAGTACCATTTCTGTTATACTGATTGTGATGTTAATGTATGGATTTTGGTGTTAATTGTCTTGGCAGGGTAGTGTCTTGTGTACTGTGTTGGTATAATTATGTCCCTTAATGGAAATTCACATTAAAACTCTCAACAAAAGTACGATTGTTGTTCCGATTTAATATGTTTAGTTAATTTTTATTTCAGCATGTCATTGTACGACATGTAGGGGTTAACGTAAGACATGGCATGTTGTCGCTTTACCTATGCATTTATTGTTCATGGTTAATATATTACCCCAGACTAACTAATAAGGATGTTGTTATGTTGTTAATTTTGTTCTATACTGCTTATTTTGTTATATAAGCTTTGTTTCAGACCATGGCATGGCTCTGTATAATATATTTGTATATATGTCTCTCCAAATAAAATAATAATAAAAAAAAAAAAATATTCAAGAATTCACATTGGAATTTTAGTATTGCTATTATACATTGTGAGAAGGGGTTTTCACGTGTGCGTAGTCCTGTACACCGCAGTGTATGTAATATAATGGGTATTAGGTTTTGGTTATTGTTGTTTATTTTCAGTATGTATACACCTGCATTCATAAATTTATTGTAGATAAGCCTGAGGCGATTGTATATATATTTATACTGGTATTGTATGTTTATGTATCATGAAGATGGGTAGGGATTTTATTAGGTGCATGTTAGTATGTTTATATTTTGTTAACTGATTGCCTTCATTTGGTATTTTGGCTATTATTTTGTATGTGCATAATGTTATTAGTCCTCAGGGAATGTCCTTGCACATATTTGAGAGTATGTGGTATCTAATTTCATAGCAAATTGTGAAAAAATGTGTCATTTTGGATTTTACGAGATACGTGTTGAGTTATGGTCAGCACTTGTAATTTGCAAGTATTCATGTTTGAATTTTGTTATTGGATTTGTGTTATTATATGTTTTTGTCCTCTTAAATAAAATATAAAAAAAAAAATCCCTTTCAAAGGGAATTAAAAAGCACAAATGACCTGTTCCTTGCCGACGACAACAATACTTCATTCTTTTACGTCAGAAATCACAGTCATCAAAGACGCCGTCTAGTTGAATCAGCTCTCATATACAACTTTCCTAGCATGACTCTTAGTACTGGAATTGCTTATGTAGATTCCTGGTTTTCTCAATACATTGCCAAGTGTTCTTATATTCAAATCTCTCGTAACTTGACCTGATCTGTCTCTTCCACTTCTTTCTTCTTTACCTTTTGTCATCTGTGATGTACAAAAGTTAGCATATACTGTACTATGAAGTGTCTGGGACACTGTAGTGATAATGTCAAGCTGGATTGCCTTTTAACTAACCATAGTGCAGTTCCCATTATTTAAATTAATACTTAAAAGTTGCATTGATTCACCATAAAACAAATTATAATCGTACATAAACTCCACTCTTAAGTTATGGAAGAAACAGTGATGAAATATTGCTTTAGTGAGTATTTAAGTATTGTTATGAGCTGAAGGAGAAAGTTGTGAGTACAACTTTTGTAAAGTTTAACAACAGTTATGATAACACAAATAATTACTATTATTAAAGTAATCACAAATAGGTAATTAATCTTTACAGAAAGTATACGGAAAAATAAGGATGAATTAGAACTTTGCATTTCTCTATATAAAACTGCATCTGCCACTTCTCCGACCACTGCATCAGTCTATTCAAATCATCCTAATCCTCATTAGAATGAATTGGACGGTCTATTTTGGTGTCATCAGCAAATTTGCTTATATCGCTATTTATTCCCTCATCTATGTCGCTTATGTAAATCGTGAATAACAAGGAGCCCAACACTGACCCCTGTGGAACAGCGCTTGTGATGTTATCCCATTCTGATTTCTCCTCATTTATGGAAACTCTCTGCTGCCTATTTGTCAACCAACACATAGGGCGGTGTTGGTACGTCTCACTTGGGTTGGGTTGCCAGAGATTGTTCCTCGGTTTTGGAAATTAAATGTTAGTCTTTTAAAAGGGGATGATATTCATGAGTTGTTTGGCCGGATGTGGTCGCCTGAATGGAATAACGGGATGGGTGTAGTAGATATTCTAGAGTGGTGGGATGAACGGGGTAAACCCAGTATTAAATCGTTTTTTTCGGGCGGTGGGTAGAGAGACGTTACAGTTACGTTATGGAAAGTTAAATTTTTGCGGTATCAATTGCGTGCGTGTTACGAGCTGCATGCAGAGTACCCGGTGGGCACCATTGCCAGCTTAAAAGCCGTGATATCGGACCTTCAGAATCAGTTTTTTGAAGGAGCGCGCATTGCGGCCGGCATTGACGAAGTTCTTTATGGCGATCGCCCTTCTGCGTATGTTCTCCGTGAACAAAGCCTTCGTCGTCGGGCGTTGAATATAATGAGTTTTACGGTGCGTGACGGGGTTGCGTCCTTCCCGTCGCGCTCGACGATCACAAATACCGATCTAATGAGCCGGTATGCTGATACAGTTTACCGTGAAGCATTTGGTGGTAGTCCGGGTCACATTGTTGACCTGGACGTCGTTCAATCGTGGGTAGATTGCCGATTTACGGGGAACGATCAATTAGGTGCTATGGGGCCAATTAGTGCTGATGAGATACGGACGACTTTCCAGGATATGAAAACAGGGAAGTCGCCAGGGTCGGATGGGTTGCCTTGTGAATTTTATTTGGAATTGTGGGGCGAAATACGTGGGTTCCTTGTACGGTTATTAAATAGTATGAAAAATCGGGGTCGCTTAAGTAAATCTCAGCGTGAGGGTATTGTGGTCCTTGTCCCGAAAAAACCGAGTGTGCCGACATACATGATTATAGGGCAATTACCTTATTAAACGCTGATTATAAGGTATATGCAAAGATCTTGTGCAATCGTCTTAAGCCTCTCTTGGAGAACGTATTGCATCCAGGCCAGGCTGGTGTCCCGGGCCGCCAGGCTGGTGTCCCGGGCCGCCAGGCTGGTGTCCCGGGCCGCTCGTTGTTTTGGGGCAAAAAGTTATTAGCGATTTTGTGGGCGATCATCAAAGTGGAATGGGTGATAATGGAAGGGCTGGGGTTCACAAGTCCCTTTGTCAAGTGGGTCATGTCTTTGTACGCTGACGCGAGTTTACGCGTACAGGTTAACGGGAAGCTAGGTGAGTCAGTGGTTTTGCGTCATGGAATTCATCAGGGTTGCCCCTTGTCACAAATTTTATTTGCTATATAGTACCAAGAACCGTTATATCGAGCCTTGACCGATAGGTGTGAGCAACTTCCTTGTAGTGGGCGGTGTGGTAAGCCTATTCACATTGTTGGCTATGTTGATGATCTACACTCAGGCTTACGGTACCAACAGTTTGTCTACCGTAGATGTATCGTGACCACGTTTAGCGGAGCGCGTGTATGACTTGTAACAAGGATAAGTCTGGTCTTTTACTTTTGGGTCCGTGGCGCCGAGGTCAGCTTTCCGTGAGAGCCCGGGGTGGTGCGATGAAACCTTGAAAGTATGCGGGTAATATACGCGGCTGAGTACGCATGAGGGCGGTGCTCAATCCAAGATGGTGGTTGATGGTGTTATTCGGCGGATTGGTATGTTGCGGTTACATGGATTAACTCTTCATCAGAGGGTGATAGTTTCTAATTCCTCTCATATGCTAAAGTCTGGCATGTGGTGCGGGTTTCGTTGTTGTGTCAGAAAGATGAGAGACGGTTGTTAGTGGTGTTTTAGGCTTATCTGAGGAAGTCGCTGTTGCTGGTTCGTCGCAGCGTCCTGTGTTTAGTGTTCGTCAAGGTGGTTATGGACTTTCATGTCAATGCAGCTCTTTTGTTAAGCATAAGTATGTACAATACCTTCGGGTTGCTGGTAACCCAGTTAGTGAGACTTATCAATACCTGTGTGAGTGTATGTCGGGATATGCGTGGATATGTTGCGTGGGCTTATAATGGTTCCTAGGGGCGTGCGTTGTAAATTTGCATACTTTAGTTCGGGCGACTTTGAGCCGCCTGATGTGGCGTCAGTCTCAGCAGTTTCCTTGATGCTTGGGCAGTATTTGGAACCGCTTGAGGTAGAACTTTTACCTTTGCAATCCGTGGTTACGGAAACAGGCTGTATAAATTTTTGCATGGATCTTGCGTCGGCTGTTTTTGTGTACGCGGCGGTTAGCGAATTCTTTGCAGTGCATGTGGACAAGAAATCGTTTTCCCGTAATTTTTTTGTTGGACGGCGTTTGAGAGGCTGCATGTTGGTTAGTTATACTCTTCAGGTATGGTGTTCCCATGCAAAGGAGTATGTAACCTTAGAAAGCTTTGATTTGTATCCTTACCAAAATTATGATTCTATCAGACTTTTGTCTTTTCCTTCACCAATTATAAGATAGGGGTTTGTACAAGTATGTACACTATGTACAGAGAGAGTAATAATAATAATACAAGCCATGGTCGTCAAGGCAAAACAGCAGCCAAAAGACAGACGACCTTCCACAACCAGCTCAATGCAGGAATTCCAATGACAAACTGTGAGTGGTATCCACGTCACCTTTGTCATTGTCAACCTCGCATTATAATTGGCTGAACTGAGTCGTTGATTTGATGATGGGGCCCCATCGCCAAACCCTTAACAGATGGTTTGCTGGTTGGAGGGGAGCGTATGTGGGTGTGTTTAACATGCTCCAAATAAAGGTTACGTACTCTTTGCATGCATCACCCCCACCCCAAGAGGGCTCAGGACTAGGCTTCCACCTCAAATGGGTAGAGTGGCGCCATGGCACATTATAATAATGGGACCGCCTTTTCCCTCAACCTTCCCGCTCATTAGATAAAGCTAAACTTTTCTCGAGACATAAAGTCCGGCTTTAAACTTAAGAGTGAGACAGCAGACGGTAGGGCTAGCGTAGATGCAAGGTGCCTGCGGTCAGTAGCAGGCACCTCCCCACTAAAAAAAACCCCACTATGGGAAAAAAAAGGGCTGGTTCCACCCAAAGTCCCTAACACAACCTAACTAAATGCAATGACTTCTGGACAACACATCAGCTAGTGTATTATTTTTGCCAGGGATGTGTATAATTTTTACATTGTAGGGTTGCAACCTAATACTCCAATGCATGAGTCTTGTATTGTTGTTTTTCATGTGTTGGATATACACCAGAGGGTTGTGGTCACTGTAGATGGTGACCACCTGAGAGGACTGGCCCACGTAGACATCAAAATGCTCCAATGCCAGTAGTAGAGCCAGGGCCTCCTTCTCTATAGTGGAGTAGGCCCTCTGGTGAGGTTGGTATTTGGCCGAAAAATATGCCACAGGCTGCAACCCATTGTCCCCAGATTGCAGAAGCACTGCCCCCTCCCCCGACTCACAAGCATCACTCTGCAAAGAAAATGGTTTTGAAAAGTCTGGAGACATTCTGGGGTCCAATTAAAGGGAACTTTGTGACTGGTAAGTGAGGTTAGAGGTGCAACAATATCTGCAAAATTTTTACAGAATCTTTTATAAAACCCTACCATCCCTAGAAAACGTTGAAGGGATTTCCTGTCAGGGGGTACTGGATAATTTTTAATGGCCAGAATTTTTGCTAATTTTGGAGCCACTTTGCCACTACCTACTGCATGGCCGAAAAAATTAATAGTAGATTGGCCAAAGGATGATTTTGATAAATTAACAGTTAAATGAAAACTCTGGAAGGTCTCAAAGAGAGCCTTAAGCCTAAACACATGTTGGTCCCAAGTGTCCGACACAACAACTATATCATCTAGGTAAGCGGCCGTGCCTTCAAGTCCTTTAATACCCTGATGGATAAGTCTCTGGAATGATGCAGGCGAGTTTTTCATTCCGAAGGGGGTCACTGTAGACTGATAATGACCTCCTGGAATTACAAAGGCAGAGATTTCCTTCGCTTTATCTGTTAAAGGTACTTGATAGTAACCTTTAAGGAGGTCCAATTTGGATACAAAAGTAGCCTTACCCACAAAGTCGATTACATCATCCAGACGTGGCAGAGGATAGGCATCTGCAACTGTGACCTCATTCACCTTACGGTAATCTGTGCACATTCGGAACCCTCCATCAGCTTTGTTAACAAGGATGCACGGTGAAGCCCACGGACTAGATGACTCCTCCACTAACCCATGCTCTAACAGAAATTGTACCTCCTGCTGAAGTAGTCTCTGTTTTTCAGGATTAGCTCTGTAGGGGGAGAGTTTAATAGGTTTAGAGTTTCCATCATCTACATCATGATATCCTAGTGTACATTTTTTCAGCACATCCGAAAAAATATCAGGATAAGACTGTAGGAGCGCAGTTAAATTAGATACTTGAGACTTTGTCAAACCCAACATTAAAGGGTTAGGGTCCTTGAGGAGGACCAAATTTGGAAGCTTTACATTAATCTCAAAGTGCAAAGAGTCAGGGTCATCAGAGGCAGAGGACAGAGTCATTACTGGGACTTTATCTAGTGTATTAAAGGCTTTAATTTGATTAATGTGGTAAGTTTTGCTTTTTGAGGTCTTGTCAAGGGGAGATACCACATAATTTACATCAGATAATTTACTTACGATTTGCATTGTCCCGTAAATCTAGCTTTCAAGGTGTGGCCAGGTATAGGCTCCTGTACCAACACCTTACCTCCTGGATGGAAGGAGCGAAACTTTGAGACTTTGTCAAACCCAACATTAAAGGGTTAGGGTCCTTGAGGAGGACAAAATTTGGAAGCTTTACATTAATCTCAAAGTGCAAAGAGTCAGGGTCATCAGAGGCAGAGGACAAAGTCATTACTAGGACTTTATCTAGTGTATTAAAGGCTTTAATTTGATTAATGTGGTAAGTTTTGCTTTTTGAGGTCTTGTCAAGGGGAGATACCACATAATTTACATCAGATAATTTACTTACGATTTGCATTGGTCCCGTAAATCTAGCTTTCAAGGTGTGGCCAGGTATAGGCTCCTGTACCAACACCTTATCTCCTGGATGGAAGGAGCGAAACTTTGAGTTTCTGTCATACCTCTGTTTCATCGTATTCTGAGCTGCCTTCAAGTTAGCCTTAGCCAACTGACGTGCTACCTGCAACCTTGAAGAAGGGTTGTACAGGGTTGTGGAGGCGTCTTCTCCCCTCCATCCTTCTTTGAGCACACGTAGAGGACCTCGTACATTGTGCCCAAATATCAGCTCAAAAGGACTGTACCCTGTAGACTCTTGCACAGTTTCTCTCATTGCGAATAGCAACAGAGGAAGTGATTCATCCCAGTCTGTAGGAAAATGCATGCAGAATGTTCTCATCATTGTTTTTAACGTCTGATGGAATCTTTCCAGGGGTTTGTACAAGTATGTACACTATGTACAGAGAGAGTAATAATAATAATACAAGCCACGGTCGTCAAGGCAAAACAGCAGCCAAAAGACAGACGACCTTCCACAACCAGCTCAATGCAGGAATTCCAATGACAAACTGTGAGTGGTATCCATGTCACCTTTGTCATTGTCAAACTCGCATTATAATTGGCTGAACCGAGTCGTTGATTTGATGATGGGGCCCCATCGCTAAACCCTTAACGATGGTTCGCTGGTTGGAGGGGAGCCTATGTGGGTGTGTTTAACATGCTCTGAATAAAGGTTACGTACTCTTTGCATGCAACAGTTTTCATGGTCGTGGTGTGTTTGGAACTGTCATGTAGGGTTAGTTAGCACTCACTATTGCATACGTCTTTGAGATAGGGTGAGTAGGGTGGTGTCATATGTATAACATGTACGTGAAGATGTTATTATCGACCATGTTATGTTCATATGTGATGAATGTTATTGCGTGAATGTACGTACGACTTTGTTGTTTTCCATACATGTTGTTGTGTGGGTTCTAAGTGTACATGATGGTATATGACTTCAGTACACTGTATGTTTCAAGAATATTGGTGGAGTGCTAGTTAATACTTAATGTGTAGGGAAAGATGGTAGTTGTGATGTTTGTCGGGTGATGTTATGTTTAGAATGTGTGGGTGAATAGAGGCACATGGAATTATAGGTACTGCTTTGTCACAGTTCCTTTCAGGCGCCATTGTGTCAGTTTAAAACCTTTGTTAAAGTACCTGTTAGCTTATGTATGTTTTGTGTGTATAGAATTAGCAACAACGCCAGTGCTGATATGTGTTTTAATTCCATACGTATCTAAGATATGTTCATGGATTAATCTTTCATTAATGTTTCTACTATGTGTTTCGGCGCAATTGACATTTCTGTTGTGTGTGTGTGGGGATGGGGTAGGCTCACTAGTATTGTAAGCTGTGTTGTGTTACAACTTATGTAATGAAACTCGGTGATGTTGTGCACTATGTATTTAGCAGTAGGGTGTTGGTTAGGTGCGTATTAGCGCCATTACATTTTGTGTTATGAAGTGGACTGGAACTGAGTCATTAATAATGGGTTTCTTTCTGTATATATATGTGCCATTGCTATATACGTAACTTTCTATGTATTTTTGTCTGTAATGTTTTAAATAAAAAAAAAAAAAAAAAACTCCCTCACGCCCATGTTGTGACCCCAGCAGTCACGCTCACATGTTGTGACTCACGCCCATGTTGACCCCAGCAGTCACGCCCATGTTGTGACCCCAGCAGTCACGCCCATGTTTGACCCCGGCAGTCACGCCCATGTTGTGACCCCAGCAGTCACGCCCATGTTGTGACCCCAGCAGTCACGCTACACTCTCAAGCATGACAACATTTTTTTGTCACGCGGGGACACGTTCAACTTACGTATAGATGTATGTATGTATGTATGTATGTATGTATGTATGTATGTATGTATGTATGTATGTATGTATGTATGTATGTATTTAGAACTGATGAGAAAATGCTTAGCTTATTAAAACAAACTAGACAAATTTCACGTGTTTAAGTAAAATCATCGTAAATCATTATTTACTTTGGGAGCAATTTTCTGGTATATCTTCGTAATTCTTATATCTTATCCAAGTATGTGTGTGTGTGTGTGTGTGTGTACTCACTTATTTGTGGTTGCAGGGGTCGAGTCATAGCTCCTGGCCCCGCCTCTTCACTGATTGCTACTAGGTCTCTCTCTCTCCCTGCTCCATGAGCTTTATCAAACCTCGTCTTAAAACTATGTATGGTTCCTGCCTCCACTACGTCGCTTTCTAGGCTATTCCACTTCCTGACAACTCTATGACTGAAGAAATACTTCCTAACATCCCTTTGACTCATAGGAGTCTTCAACTTCCAATTGTGACCCCTTGTTTCTGTGTTCCCTCTCTGGAACATCTTGTCTCTGTCCACCTTATCTATTCCTCGCAGTATTTTATATGTCGTTATCATGTCTTCCCTAACCCTTTCTTCGTAGGACAATCCCATTAGCTCTGGGACTAGTCTTGTTGCAAACCTCTGCACTTTCTCTAATTTCTTGACGTGCTTGACCAGGTGTGGGTTCCAAACTGGTGCTGCATACTCCAGTATGGGCCTGACGTATATGGTGTACAGAGTCTTGAATGATTCCTTAGTGAGGTATTGGAATGCTATTCTTAGGTTTGCCAGCCGCCCGTATGCTGCAGCAGTTATCTGATTGATGTGTGCCTCAGGAGATGTGCTCGGTATTATACTCACCCCAAGATCTTTTTCCTTGAGTGAGGTTTGCAGTCTTTGGCTACCTAGACTATACTCTGTCTGCGGTCTTCTTTGCCCTTCCCCGATCTTCATGACTTTACATTTGGCAGGGTTAAATTCTAGGAGCCAGTTACTGGACCACGCTTGTAGCCTGTCCAGGTCTCTTTGTAGTCCTGCCTGATCCTCGACTGATTTAATTCTTCTCATTAACTTCACATCATCTGCAAACAGGGACACTTCTGAGTCTATCCCTTCTGTTATGTCATTCACATATACCAAAAACAGTACAGGTCCTAGAACTGACCCTTGTGGAACCCCACTCGTCACAGGTGCCCACTCTGACACCTCGTCACGTACCATGACTCGTTGTTGCCTCCCTCTCAGATATTCTCTGATCCATTGCAGTGCCTTTCCTGTTACGTGTGCCTGATCCTCTAGCTTTTGCATTAACCTCTTGTGAGGAACTGTGTCGAACGCCTTCTTGCAGTCCAAGAAAATGCAGTCTATCCACCCCTCTCTCTCGTGTCTTACTTCTGTTACCTTGTCATAAAACTCCAGTAGGTTTGTGACACAGGATTTTCTTTCCCTGAAACCGTGCTGGTTGTCGTTTATAAGCTTGTGTCTTTCTAGGTGCTCCACCACTCTCCTCCTGATGATCTTCTCCATGACTTTGCATACTATACACGTCAGTGACACAGGTCTATAGTTTAATGCCTCGTGTCTGTCTCCTTTCTTAAAAATTGGGACTACATTTGCCATCTTCCACGCCTCAGGTAGTTGCCCAGTTTCAATGGATGTGTTGAAGATTTTTGTTAGTGGCACACACAACATCTCTGCTCCCTCTCTAAGGACCCACGGAGAAATGTTGTCCGGTCCCACCGCTTTTGAGGTATCGAGTTCACATAGCAGCTTCCTCACCTCCTCCTCAGTTGTGTGTATTTCATCCAGCACTTGTTGGTATACCTCCCTATTCTGAATTCCTGGAGTCCTTCCTGTCTCCTCTCCTTGAAGCTGCAGGAGAGAGAAACATTAATATAGACATTATACTGAGAACCTTCAAGCTGCAGGAGAAACATTAATATAAACATTATACTGAGGATCTTCAAGCTGCAGGAGAGAGAAACATGAATATAAACATTATACTGAGGACCTTCAAGCTGCTCTCTTATTTCTTAATTATCCATTGAAGTGCATTTAACACTAAATGAAAAGTGAATTAATTACACCAAGAGCCAAGCAGTGAAGCGGTTGTGATCAAGGAGAGGGGCGGCGGTGTTAAAGTGGGGTGGTGGTGATCAAGGAGAGGGCGGCGGTGTTAAAGTTGGGTGGTGGTGATCAAGGAGAGGGGCAGTGGTGTTAAAGTGGGATGGTGGTATTCAAGGAGAGGGACGGTGGTGTTAAAGTGGGGTGGTGGTGTTCAAGAAGAGGGGTGGTGATCTAGGAGAGGGGTGGTGATCTAGGAAAGGGGTTGTGATGATCTAGGAGAGGGTGTGGTGATCTAGGAGAGGGTTGTGGTGATCAAGGAGAGGGGTTGTGGTGATCAAGGAGAGGGTTGTGGTGATCTAGGAGAGGGGTTGTGGTGATCTAGGAGAGGGGTTGTGGTGATCTAGGAGAGGGGTTGTGGTGATCTAGGAGGGGTTGTGGTGATCAAGGAGAGGGGTTGTGGTGATCAAGGACAGGGCGGCTGTGTTAAAGTGGGGTGATGGTGATCAAGAAGAGGGGCGGTGGTGTCAAAGTGGGATGGTGGTATTCAAGGAGAGGGACGGTGGTGTTAAAGTGGGGTGGTGGTGTTCAAGAAGAGGGGTGGTGATCTAGGAGAGGGGTGGTGATCTAGGAAAGGGGTTGTGATGATCTAGGAGAGGGGTTGTGGTGATCTAGGAGAGGGGTTGTGGTGATCAAGGAGAGGGGTTGTGGTGATCAAGGAGAGGGGTTGTGGTGATCTAGGAGAGGGGTTGTGGTGATCTAGGAGAGGGGTTGTGGTGATCTAGGAGAGGGGTTGTGGTGATCTAGGAGAGGGGTTGTGGTGATCAAGGAGAGGGGTTGTGGTGATCAAGGAGAGGGGTGCTGATCAAGGAGAGGTGATGTGGTGATCAAGGAGAGGTGTTGTGGTGATCTAGGAGAGGGGTGGTGATCTAGGAGAGGGGTGGTGCTGATCAAGGAGAGGTGTTGTGGTGATCAAGGAGAGGGGTTGTGGTGATCTAGGAGAGGGGTTGTGATGATCTAGGTGAGGTGTTGTGGTGATCTAGGAGAAGGGTTGTGGTGATCTAGGAGAGGGGTGGTGATCTAGGAGAGGGGTGGTGATCTAGGAGAGGGGTGGTGATCTAGGAGAGGGGTTGTGGTGATCTAGGAGAGGGGTGGTGATCTAGGAGAGGGGTTGTGGTGATCTAGGAGAGGGGTTGTGATGATCTAGGAGAGGGGTTGTGGTGATCTAGGAGAAGGGTTGTGGTGATCAAGGAGAGGGGTGCTGATCAAGGAGAGGTGTTGTGGTGATCAAGGAGAGGGGTTGTGGTGATCTAGGAGAGGGATGGTGACCAAGGAGAGGGGTGGTGGTGATCAAGGACACCTTCTTTAAGTTAAATCCACTGCAGGGGTAAACACAATCCATTGAAACAATTGTGGCAAAATATGCGTATGTGAAACATCGACACGCGTATTTCTGTACACCAATATACCAGCAGAACTGACGACTTGAGCGCCTGTGTCATGCACCTAAACTACCACAACTATTTAATTACTGCTAATCTGTAGGGCCCACCTGGCTCAAGACTTCAAGAACACTGAGCAACAAGTCTCTTTGGGAGCAAACTTGGAATATCGTCTCAGAATTATTACTGTAGTATTTGATCCAACATCTGCACACTGCTCGACGTCTACCAACTTACATCTCTGACATATCTGCACCAACACACCTGCTGACATGATCTACACCAACTTACATCTGCTGACATGATCTGCACCCAACTTACACCTGCTCGACATGATCTCACCAACTTACACCTGCTTCGACATGGGTCTTCACCAACTTACACCTGTTCGACATGATCAATGCCAACTTACACCTGCTCGACCTACACAGTATTGCTACTCTTCCCGACACTTGATTCTGAACCGGTTCCTCAGCATGCCGAGCCAATCACTCGTCAATTATCTTAATAAGCGCCCCGTCTGCATATAACCTCAATCCATAATGGGAGAAAGTTGAGGGTGGAGGTGTGGCAACCAGAGCATCATGTAAACAACACCAGAGTCATCCTTACAGTACTGTCGTGTGTCCAGTGACACCACCACGGTGTTAGTTCTATGAAGTAACCACAGTGGCAACACCATCACCATTATCACCACATTGTCAGTACTGTCACGTGACCACAGTCACCAGCACCAGCACTACGTGTGAGTTAACACAAGCTTTCCCACACCTCTTCTCCACCACCTGTCTCCAGTGTTTTAACGTGATGATTTAACACCTGGTGACATCCCTCCCCATCTGAACAGTTTACCTTACTCCCCAGTGTCTTATCAGACTGTTGTTTGTAGCATCCACCATAAAACTGCTGGGTAAATATCCAACAAATAAAGTCCTTGGCAAAAATGGCAATGTAGATAAATGAATCAGAGAACCGACAAGATGATAAATTAGACACACATAATCGACTCCAGGCTGGAGGGACTGATTACCTCAAACTCCTTCTGATCTTCACCATTCTTCTTTGTATTGGACTGATGAAACCACTGCGAAAGAAAATTGCAGACCTGTGAGGTATTCAAGTGTCGGGTGAAAGGTGTCCCGGGAACGAGAGATATTTAAGGTCAATCCTCTTAATCATATTAGTGTTGTAAAGACACTCAAATAAGAGACAGATAGAAGGCGTCTTATACAGCGAAAATCTGACATTATTCCGTTGCGGTGTTACAAGTTATTTTCATGGATAGAAAACAACCTGACTTAAACGAGAAATTTGCTGGAAACCGAACATGAGAAGTTGACATAGAAGCTGATGGGAGTTAAGATGGGTTGGTATTTAATGATGTGAGTAAAAGTCTTCCTGGCAGAGCTGGTCCAAGGTGGAACACGCGTTACTGTGCCTTCTGAAACCTCCCCATTATCTCTAACACTAAGAACCCCACTAGAAGACCCTAATTAACTGCCCCACTAAAGGAACCTAACACCTTAAGAACCCCTTTAAAGGAACATAACATAAGAATGGAGGAACACTGCATCAGGTTGATAATTAAGACACATGTGCAACAGTTAGGTATCTTTATTCCGAAACATATCGCCTACTCAGTAGGCTTCTTCAGTCGAGTACAGAAGAGTTAGCAGAAGCAATAGAGAAGTAAAGACGATGTAATCAGTCCATCACCATTGCAGTCGTAGTTTTGAGGTGGTCAGTCCCTCAGCCTGAAGAAGAGTTTTGCTTCATAGTCTGCAACAATGTGAAGTTGCTAAACGTCACTTTAATCCTGAACTCAACTTAAATCAATCTTAACATCTCCCAGAATCCAATTTTCTTATCTGTACTTTTCTCAAATTTAAAATATTTATCGAAATAAACCTATCCAGAATACAGACCAAAAATCATTAACTCTCAAGTAATGAAGTCGACCATCATGATAGTCTCCATCTGCCCAC
>WNWK01033870.1:0-20830 GCA_009830355.1 Cherax destructor | reverse complement strand
CACACTCCCCAAGTTTTTCACTGACCACACTATAAACTTACACTGCACCACACTGTAAACTTACACTGCACCAACCAAGTCAGACTACCACACTGAAACTTCACTGCACCCACTGGTTCTACACTGCACCACATTGCCCCCTGCACCAACTGAAAACTTACACTCCCCCACACTGTAAGTTTTACCCCTTACAAATTAAATTACACTGCCCCCCAAAAATCTACACTGCACCACACTGTAAGTTCTACCTACACCACACTGCCAACTCCCACACTTTAAGTTCACACTGCCCCCCACTGTAATTCACACTGACCATCTGAAACTTACACTGCACCACACTGTAAACTCTACACTGCACCATACTGTAAACCTACACTGCACCACACTGTAAACTCTACACTGCACCACAAAACTCTACATTTCACATAAACTTACACTGCACCACACTGTAAACTACACTGCACCCCCTGTAAGTTCTACACTGCACCAACTTCCTTACACTGCACCCCACTGCAAGTTCTACACTGCCCCTTGTAAACTCTACACCACACTTAAACCTAATGCACCCCCTGTAAACTCACCTGCTCCACACTGTAAGTTCTACCTGAACACTGTAAGCTTCACTGCACCACACTGTAAACTCTCATGCACCACACTGTAAGTTCACACACACCAAATGAATTTACACTGCACCACACTGTAAGTTCTACACTGCACCACACTGTAGGTTCTACACTGCACCATACTGTAAACTCTACACTGCACCACACTGTAAACTCTACACTGCACCACACTGTAAACTCTTACACTTCACCACACTGAAAACTCTACACTGCACCACACCTTAAACTCTACACTGCACCCCCTGTAAACTCTACACTGTACCACACTGCAACTACACTGCACCACACTGTAAGTTCTACACTGCCCACACTGAAACTCTACACTGCACCTGTAAGTTCTACACTGCACCATACTGTAAAATCTACACTGCACCACTGTAAGTTCTACACTGCACCACACAAGATTACACTGCACCATACACCCTTGTTCATAATAATGCACATCACTATATGTGCTACATTGTTTTACACTTTGAGTTTTCTAGTCAGAGTTTGGGGTTAATATTGACTCTTTCAAATTTTCCAAAAAAACATTTAATTTGTAATAAATTTTTTTTTCTCCAGTTAGTTATTAAGATCGGGGACATTACGTTATTTAATATCTCCCTCACGTGTCCTCCAAATACCCAGAAAGATTTTGAGTTTTTCTTCGGTTTTCCCTTCTGTATTTTTTTTTTGGAATCATTTTTAATTTTGTCTTTGTTTGACCAAACCTTATTCTAAAAGTTCTGTATAAGTTCATCCTTGAAATTACTTTTTTTTATTAACCCAAATCGCAGCTTCATCTATTTTTATGAATACCCGGGTTGCCCCAAAATTGGGGGGGGTTTATTTGCGGATAAGTAGTGTGGGTGCCCTTGGCAGAAAGTGACGGAGGAATGATGATGAAAGTGTTTCTTTTTCGGTCAACCTGCCTTTGTTTTTAATATATAAAAAAAATTATTACCTATAATAAAAATATGGAAACCTCTTTAAAAAAACTCACACAAAACGTCTACAGAACAAAATTTACAAACAATATAAAAAAAAACATCAAAAAAAAAAATGGAAATATGGGGGGCCGTTTCCCCTCAAGTTCAAGAAAATTAAGTTTTTTGTTTTGAAAATAGAGCCGCCCAGACATTCCTCATGTTGTTAGGAAAAAGAGCCGCATGTCAATTTTTGCACTTGTCATTTGACATAACATATTGTCGCTATTTTTACATTTATTGCCAATCCTCGTTCTTTATTTTAACGTTGTCCCCCCACCCCTGCAAGTTCACCATTTTTATTATAGTTTTAAAAATTTTTTTGATTTAGCTTTTTTTTGTTTTTTTAAAAATATGCTAGTAATGAAATTTTCTTTTTTTTCCTTTAAAGCTTTCCCTTGTGTCAAGATCATCACAAACCCGTTGAAATTTTTTTTTAAAAGGGACTGAAAGGAGTTATTTGAAATTCAAAGTCAACCCGGGAGAAAAAGACTGTTTGGGTCACAACATTGTAACGAAGAAATGTGTTTGGGTCACTAACATTTAAAAAAAAAAGTGTTTGGGTCATAAAATTGTAACGAAGAAATGTGTTTTGGGGCACTAACATTGTAACGAAGAAATGTGTTTGGGTCACTAACATTGTAACAGAAAGAAATGTGTTTGGGTCACCCCAAAATTTTAACCAAAGAAATGTGTTTGGGTCCCCTAAATTTTAACGAAAGAAATGTGTTTGGGTCACTAGAATAAAGAGTGGAAACATTGGGTCGTTAATTAAAAGTATAAGTGCTAGAGGGCCAAAAAAAGGGGTAGAAATATGTTGGGGCCACCTGTTTTATAAGGAAGAGGAGATGTTGGACCATGTTTTATAAGGAAAAAGAAATTTAACCTGTTTTATAAGGAAGAAGGCTGGACCATGTTTTATAAGGAAAAAAGGACATGTGGGACTTTTTTTGAGGGGAAAAGGACATTTGGGCCCCCCTTTTTTTAAGGGAAAAGGGAAAGTTGGGACCATTTTTATAAGGAAGAGGACATGTTGAGGCCATGTTTTTTAAGGAAGAGGACATGTTGAGGCCCCTGTTTTAAAGGAAGAGGACATGTTGGGACCATGTTTAAAAGGAAGAGGACATTTTGGGGCCACCTGTTTTATAAGGAAAGGAAATTTTGGGGCCACCCGTTTTTTTAAAGGGAAAAGGGCATGTTGGGACCACCTGTTTAAAAAGAAGAGGACAAGGGCCACCCGTTTTATAGGAAGAGGACATGTTGGACCATGTTTTAAAAGGAAGAGGAATGTTATGTTTTAAAAAGGAAGAGGGTGTTACCATGTTTATAAGGAAGAGGACATGTTGGGACCACCTGTTTTTATAAGGAAGAGGGCAGTTGGGCCACCTGTTTTATAAGGAAAACAAGGGGGGGACCCGTTTTATAAGGAAGAGGCATGTTGGGCCACCTGTTTTTTAAGGGGAAAAGGACAGTTGGGCCACCTGTTTTTTTAAGGAAGAGGACATGTTGGGCCAATAAAAAAATGTTGGGGAATGGTTTTGGGAAACCATTTGGCCCAGAAATTTAAAAAACTTGTTCCAGCTCAATATTAAAAAAGGAAATTTGGGGTCAAAAGCATTAAGATCCAAACGTTGAAGCCTCCATCACTTAAAAAATAAAAAAGGTCCCTTACAACGTAAGTGAAAAAATGTTAGGGGTTTTTAGCATTATAAAGAAGGAAATGTAAGTAGTGAAAACAGTTTGGGGGACCAGCAAATAAAAGAAGGAAATAGACAGGGCACCAACATTATGAGAAGTGGCCAAGCGTAGCCCTGAGACACCAGCTGTGATGCCCTGAGACCCCCCTGCCCTGGGCACCAGCTGTGCTGCCCCCGAGCCACCAGCTGTGTGCCCTGAGACACCAGCTGTGCTGCCCTGAGACACCAGCTGTGCTGCCCTGAGACACCAGCTGTGCTGCCCTGAGACACCAGCTGTGCCCTGGAGACACCAGCTGTGCTGCCTTGAGACACCAGCTGTGCTGCCCTGAGACACCAGCTGTGCTGCCTGAGCCATCAGCTGTGCTGCCCTGGGCCACCAGCTGTGTGCTGCCCTGGGAACCGCAGCTGTGCTGCTGAGACAGGCAACCCCTGGATACATTTTTATTAACGAGATATTATGTAATGTAGCGTAGGGTATAGAATATATTTGTTATACTATCAATATTTAAATAAAAATTATGGAAACAGTTGTATTGATTTATTATATATTAGCTAAGATGCTAAGTGCCCTCCCTGTCTGCCTGCCTATAAATACCTTCCACCTGTCCTTCTCGTGTTAGTGTGACTTTGTAAATGGTCCAAGTCGGACCGAAACGTCGTCGTAAGCTCTTCTCCTTTTATATGTGCGGGTTGTGTGTGTATTGTTCCAGTCACGGTATTGTGCCTTTTGTTGTTATTAGCTGTCTATCTCAACAAAGTACTTGATCATCTCACTATTGAAAAAACTGTGATCTGGGTGACAATGAAGCAGTTCTCCAGTGGTTAAGAAATAATAAGAGTAAGTTGGTCTATGTACAGAATAGAGTAGCAGAGAAATAAGAGAGATGCAGAGAGACTATGTCTTTCTCCACGTCTCTACACACAAGAGAACCCAGCTGACATGTATGCGTGGTGTCCCACTCAAGAACTTTGTGGATAATAAATTATGGCTCCACGGACCTAACTGGCTCTCTAGTGAAAATAACTGGCTGCAGCAAAAAGCTCATATTATGCCAGAAGAAACAGTCTGATTGAACACAACAGAAAAAATATGTTTAAATACTGCAGACACAAAGAAATAGTCATTGATGGATCTAAATACTCATCTCTGGGTAAACTCTTAAGAGTTACAACTCTTGCCTTTAAATTCATTAAAAGGGATAAAACCTAGTATGAATTACTTGAACCCATTAAATACTGGATAAAGTTAATACAGAAAGATGTTTTCTCTACAGAGTATAAATTTCTGGAAACTCAGGATAAATCTCCAAAGAAACCTGATATGATTAATTCTTTAGGACTTTATCTCAGCTCAGAAAAGATAATAAGATGTCAAGAGAGAATTCATAATTCTTCACTACCTAAAGGAAACAATACATCAGTATTGATCCCAAGAATCATTGGCTAACAAGACTGATTGTCAGAATGGCCACAGTAACGTGTTGTAATTGGTGTAGCTGACACTCTTTGTCATATACGTCAATCCTACTGGATACCTCAAAGGTCAATAGTGTGAAGAAACAAATAAGAGACTGTATTACTTGTCGTAATTATGATATCTGCGAGTATGTCAGTATCCAGAGTCCACCTCCATACCCATGCAGACAGAGTATGTCATGTCACTCCATTTGAGGTGACAGGTGCTTAGACCACATTGGACCAATATATGTGTGTGTGTGTGTGTATTGTATCTGACGGCTTCAGTTGCTTGCCAGCTGCCGTTATATAGGGGATCCCGCTCTGATGGGAAACAGGTTAGCGAGAGATACCTTGATAATATCGTTAGACTTAATGTGTCTTCCATTCTTTCCTTGTCAGCTCTTGCAAATGAGACCGTAAGACCAAATTTGTCTGCGACGTGTTGCCGCCGACTCATCGATACACCAGTGTTCCGTGGGAATGGTTCAAGCCTGCGACGTGTTGCCGCCGACTCATCGATACACCGGTGTTCCGTGGGAATGGTTCAAGCCTGCGACGTGTTGCCGCCGACTCATCGATACACCAGTGTTCCGTGGGAATGGTTCAAGCCTGCGACGTGTTGCCGCCGACTCATCGATACACCAGTGTTCCGTGGGAATGGTTCAGAGTGTCGCGACGTGTTGCCGCCGACTCATCGATACACCAGTGTTCCGTGGGAATGGTTCAAGCCTGCGACGTGTTGCCGCCGAAACTCATCGATACACCAGTGCTCCGTAGAATGGTTCAAGCCTGCGACGTGTTGCCGCCGACTCATCGATACACCAGTGCTCCGTGGGAATGGTTCAAGTCTGCGACGTGTTGCCGCCGACTCATCGATACACCAGTGTTCCGTGGGAATGGTTCAAGCCTGCGACGTGTTGCCGCCGACTCATCGATACACCAGTGTTCCGTGGGAATGGTTCAAGCCTGCGACGTGTTGCCGCCGACTCATCGATACACCAGTGTTCCGTGGGAATGGTTCAAGCCTGCGACGTGTTGCCGCCGACTCATCGATACACCAGTGTTCCGTGGGAATGGTTCAAGCCTGCGACGTGTTGCCGCCGACTCTAATGGTACACCAGTGTTCCGTAGAATGGTTCAAGCCTGCGACGATGTTGCCGCCGACTCATCGATACACCAGTATTCCGTGGGAATGGTTCAAGGAGGCAAGAAGCTAGAGCAGTTTAAATGGCGTGAGGCTCTGCTGGAGCACACAAGTGAAAATAAGAAACTGTTACATTAAATTTTAGTGCATGTGCTACTTTCCCTTGCTTCCCTCAAGAGCAGCAACGAGTGCTACGAAAAGTGAACAGGTCAGGAAGATTACGAGAATGAGACTGACGGAAGGAATCAAAGAGCTCTTGTTCCTGCTCTTGATATCAAGAGCAGGAACAGAATGCACGATTCATTCTCGTAATCTTCTAACCTGTCCACTTTTCTCTTCTGACAAAAATAATACGGTAGTTATTCTTCATCGCGAGATTACCTCCGTGAAGCTGATGTCTGGCTCTCTGCCTCACGTACCTACCTCCTCTCGTTTAAGAACATAATAACATAAGAAAGGAGGAACACTGCAGCAGGCCTGCGGCCCGTACTTGGCAGTTTCCAAGCCATCTTGATCGCATCAAGAGAACTTTCAACAAGAAACTAAAGGACTCTTTGACCTCTGTCGTCCTGACTTTGACCTTGCCCCATGGTCTGGTGGCAAAAATTCTCTCGCTTCACACGGTGAGGGGTCTGGGTACGATTCCAGGAGAAGAGTGGAAACATTGGACGTGTTTCCTTGCACAGCTTATCTATGTTCACCCATCAGTAAAATGGGTACCTGGGTGTTAGTGGACTGTTGTTAGGTCGCATACTGGGGCAAAACTGACCTAATTTGCCCGAAATTCTCAGCATAACAAGTCATTGATGTCAGCTAGGCCTGTGTACCTTGTACATGTACTTGTCATAAATAAATAAATATATTATTATTATTATTGTTGTTGCTGTTGTTGTTGTTGTTGTTCCAACGTTTTCGTGTCATTTGTCCCTCTCTATGCTCTAGAGGTTCAGTTTCTTGTTCTCTTGCTTCTTGGCTGGTCAAAACCCTCACTCTCTTGGTATTTTTTCCCCTGCCCACCTTCGTCACTCTCAAGACTTGTAACATGCTCATTCTTGACATTGAGTCAATCTTCACCATTGTCCCTCTTGATGGTGTCCTTTAAATTTTTTCTCAGAGAGAAGGTCAATGAAGGGTATTTCATCCCCCTATACCTACTGATGTCTTTCTTGATCTTATTCGCTTTGTGTGGACTCACACAAAGGCGAATATTATTATCAAATCTTTGGTATCGCTATGAGCTCTCTTCTATCTCCTGTTCTTGGTAATCTTTACCCAATACTTCAAAACTGTTCTCCTCCATACTATTGATGTGCCCCCTTTCCCCCCTGCCTCCGCTATGTGGATTACATCTTTGTTCTTTGGCCTCTTAACTCTAGTCTCTTCAACATTTATCGATGCCCTTAATAATCTCGCCCCTTCCATTAGTATAAACCTGAATGGTAATCTAATTCTTTGCTTCCTTTCCTTGATGTTCATATCCACCGCTTGTTTGCAGGTTTTGCTCTTTTGTGTACCCAAAGCCATGTACATTTTACATTCACTACTTTTCTTATCATGCTTCCTCCTCTGTCAAGAAAGTGTTCTTGTTAAGTAAAAGGACACAATTGCAACTAATGTGACTTTTTATTGTGGCAACGTTTCGCTCTCCAGGAGCTTTCTCAAGCCGTTACAAGCGATATATGGACACAGTTGGTATATATATACTGTCAAGGTGAGGTGAAAAAACTAGTGGTGTTAGAAGTAGTAGTGATATAAGTAGTATTAGTAGTAGTAGTAGTAGTAGAAGTAATACAATAAGGTAGAACAATCAATATGCACATGAGAAAAAGGTGATAAAACAAATGCTTGGGTAGTATAACAATAGGTTAGACAAATATTTCTGCTGGAGGTTGAAATATAGAAAGGCCAGTAAGTGTTCCACATCTACGATGTGCTAAATTGCTGGGAGAACCTATGTGATGGTAGGGTTTACTGTTTTCAGGAGGATTCTTGCTAAGACTTCAGAGATGGTGAAGCTGCCTTTGTTTTGTTTAGTTGTGTTAGAAACAGAGATAAGTGCTGATTCAAGGCATTTTCGTCTACGGAAATTAGTTTCTTTGATTACTAGTCGGGCGTCTTTGAATTTCATGAGATGATTGTTGGAATTTCGGTGTTGTACGCAGGCGTTGTTCAGGTTATCGTTTCTGCATGCATTCATGTGTTCATTGATGCGTGTCTCGAGGTTTCTTGCTGTTTCTCCTAAATAAATTCTGTCGCAGCCTCCACAGGGTATAGTGTAGACCCCCGCGTTGACTGGTTCATGGTGCTTGGATTTAGTCCTGGTTAGATCCTTAATAGAAGACTGGAAGCGTGGCGACTCTAGTGTTGGGTTGTGCAAATACTTTAGAAATGTTGGATGCAACCTGGCTGTTGGGAAGAATTATAACTTTGTTTGGAGTGGAGTTGACGCGTGGAGAATTAATGATCTGAAGAGCTCTTTTCTTGCAATCTTTGATGAAAAGGAAGGAAAATGTAAATCAGTGAAGGTTTGGTGAATGTATGTACCTCCTCGTCAAAGAAACTCAGGACTACAAATTCGGTAAGCTCTTAGGAAGAATCCGATGATGATACCTCTTTTGGTCTTAGTATCTTGACTGGAATAAGTGTGTGGTCATTTTTATTTGTAGGTTTCCATTAAACTTGAAATCTTAGGTTTTATCTACTTTGTGGATGAGGACGTCCCAGAAAGGGTAGCTTGTCATTGGACTCTTCTTCTAGTGTAAACTGGATCGCCGGTTCAACTGGGTTTAGCCTTGCCTGGAAGATTCCGTACATCGAAACGTTTGGGAGTTATTACGAGGACGTCGTCTACGTAACGTAACCAAGTGACGCTTGAGGGGACGATGTTGGCGAAGTGTTCAGCCTCTGGTGTTCCATGTATAGTTGGATCTACCCGGACTAAATCCAAGCAACCCTGAACCAGTCAACGCAGGGGTCTACACTATACCCTGTGGAGGCTGCGACAAATTTATTAGGAGAAACAGCAAGGGAAAACCCCGAGACACGCATCAATGAACACATGAATGCATGCAGAAACGATAACCTGAACAACGCCTGCTACAACACCGAAAAATTTCCCAAAAATCATCTCATGAAATTCAAAGACGCCCGACTAGTAATCAAAGAAACTAATTTCCGTAGACGAAAATGCCTTGAATCAGCACTTATCTCTGTTTCTAACACAATTAAACAAAACAAGGCAGCTTCACCATCTCTGAAGTCTTGCAAAAATCCTCCTGAAAACAGTAAACCCTACCATCACATAGTCTCCTGCTAATTTGGGGCCCTCGTGGGTGTGGAACACTCCTACTGGCCTTCTATATTTCAACCTCCAGCAGAAATATTTTTCAACCTTTGTTATACTACCCAGAGTTTTGCTTTATACCTTTACTCATGTGCATATTGATTGTTCTACCTTATGATTACTTCTACTACTACTACTACTACTTAAAACTACTTATATCACTACTACTTCTAACACCATTTTTTCCTCACCTTTACAGTTATATATATACCAACTGTGTCCATATATCGCTGTAACGGCAAAAAAAGCTCCCGGAGAGCAAACGTTGCCACAATAAAATGTCACTTAGTTACAATTTGTCGCTTTTTTTAAACATATTGTCGGTAATTCTACCAATTTATTAAAAAGTGTTCATTTCTCTCTTTCCCCTGCTACCCCATTTTGACCTTCAGTTCTTTGACAAAAGTTTTCACTCTTTTATTCTTGGCTCCCGAAACACACACACACACACACACAAAAAGGGGGAAGGGGGGCGAGGCCGGGATTTTGATTCGACCCTGCAACCCAACTAGGTGGTACACACACACACACCCCGCACGAGGTTGTTCAGAGCTAAGGGAATGTCCTACGAAAAGAAGTTGGAAATCGGCCAGAAAACACTGGAGGACAGGGGGGTTAGGGGAACATGATAACGACATAAAAAATATGCGTGGGGGGGAACAGGATTTCCAGAGGGGGACATTTAAAAAAGGGGCCCTTGGAAGTTGAAGACACAGATGAGTCAAAGAGATGTCAGGAAGTATTTCTTCAGTCATAGGTTGTCAGGAAGTGGAATAGTCGGGAAGTGACGTAGTGGAGGCAGGGAACCATACATGTTTGCAGGTATGATGCTCATGAACCAGGGTAGAGGACCTACGTCAGTGAATGGGGGACTAAAGCTATGTCTCAACCCTGCACCAAAAAGGTGAGTACACAAAACCACCCCCAAACACACACACACACACACACACACACTGTGGCGTGTCCTACCACCCAGTGAATCAGCAGTTAAGAAATATAACAGCCCGGGAATCCACTGTTATGCTAATTGCTGGTTCATCATGCCAGTCACGGAAAGTTCCTAACTCCGTAATGCGATTTTTCAACTCTTGGAACAAAATGACTTCCATTATAACTGGTCATGAGCCTGTTCTTACAAAGGCTCTTGCTGGGACATATCATCTTCTTGCAAATTTCCCGTAAAGACTGTAAATATTTGTTCAAGAGTTTTGGTGAAGGAATACACGGAACAAGAATTTATCTCTGGTGTTTTTTTGTCCCTTTGCTGCCTAGTTGAGAGATTGTTGACTTTTTATAAACAGGTGCTACAGGCCTACAAGACATCGCCTGTGTTAAAGGATAGGTGCTTGTCCTAAACGCATTTTCCTCTGCACTGTCTCCGCGCTACGAGCCTGATGTTTTATTGGGTGCAAGCCTGCTTGCGTTCCTGTGTGCTACTGCTTGCGTTCCTTTTATCTGCTTCGTTCCTGTGTGCTACTGGTCCCAAATTCTTTGTGTGTCGAGGGGGGTTGGCTATAGTGCTTTGCATTAGTGCTGGCTAGATTTTGCCACCTGCACGTGTTAGTGTTTGGTGACAGCATATACTCTGTAAACTGTGCCCAGACTATCTATACAGCACTCCTACAAAATCACTCGTTCAATTGGCATTGGTAAACAATGTACCACGAGATACCAAAGACACCGACGAAGTCGGTGTCTTTGGTATCTCTTTCTATGATTCAAAACCTGAGCAGTTTTCGAGTCTTTCGGTATCCAGGATTTATGTAAATGAATGGTTCAGAGAACCGACAAGTTGATAAGCTAGACACATAGCTTTATTGAGGAAACGTTTCGCCACACAGTGGCTCATCAGTCCAATGCAAGGAGAATCGTGAAGAACAGGAGGAGTTTGAGGTGGTCAGTCCCAACCTTGAGTCGATGTTGTCCAGTCCATCAATCTTGTTCAAGATTGATGTCTGACAACATCGGCTGGTGAGACCCCAACCCTCAACGATTCTCCTTGTTGGGCTGATGAAGCCACTGTGTGGCAGCTTTCCTCAATAAAGATATCCAAGTGTTGCATATGTGTCTACTTTATCATCCAGGCTTTAGTTGTGCATTTGGGCATTCAGACATTGGGCGAATTGGTTCATACATCATTGTTAGTAAAGCACAGGAATTCGCTACTGGTTTGGTAATGAAGAGTTCTCTGGTGCGGGGTTGTGAGGGCGGCTGTGGTACTGGCATATCAAATATATTCCGTCAAATTTCGCAGAAGAAAGGTTAAACAAGCACAGTCCGGCCAGTCTCGTAAACGTCTGCGGGTTGGTCCATTTATCGATGATCATAATTGATAATCTCCTTGAGTCAGTTGGTCATAAGGTCAGGATAGTTTTAGAAGACCAAGCAGTAGCCACTGCTATGGAAGGGCGCTTGGTTTGCACACACGTAATGAGGCTAACCCGATCATTGGCTGATCGGTCTTCTAAAATTTCCACCCACCAGCCTGCTGGAATGGGCACAGGTCTTCGTAGAAAGGGTTCGATTTTGTCCGATGATGGAAGCTGGGGCTGAGACACGACGCCCGCCTCAGGACCATAACTGTGCACGAGACAAGATTCCGAACCCATAACCGGTTACTTCTGCCGTAAGGCTGACCATAAGTTACAGAGGTCTGCTGCCTGTGGTAAGTCAGTATACCACAACTTCTGGGTAACATTAAGTTACTTATAGATACAGATAATCAGAATGAAGTAGATGCTTGAATAGCACATTTCTTTAGTACCAGTCAAATATCCTTAAGGAGCAGGACTTCCCCATTGAAGTACCCACCTTCAAGGGAATACAGGGACTTATTGCTCCTCTTATGAGAGGAGTACTTCCAATTTCTGAAGAAACTCCTTTAAAGTCCTCCAGTCTTATTAGAAGCTGATTGGGGGAGGGGCTGCTTTATCACCTGCTCTTCGTAAGGAAAAATCCATATTAAAATCAAGTATTACACTGGTTATTTAACTGTGGGTCTATCTGGGGGGATTCCCATGAAAGATGCTTTACTGTAGACGGTGTCCCGAGCTATTGTAACCACAGAAGGCTCTAATCTGGTCCTGCCTGTACGCGGACAATTTCCAAGGAAAATTCTTAAGAGAAAGCTGACCTTACCCTGGAGGACTCAGATCTCAGGCTAGACAAATTATGTTGTGATGAAAAACTGGCCAGGGTCTCAACAATACTCGACTAAATATACATTAAAAAATAAAAATGTTACTAAGTCCGGAAACTGGTAAGGATGTAGGGAAAATAGTCAAATCCAACAGGCTTCAATACCTCAGAAATTCAGACCTCCAGGTTTTGAAGTTATCTCATGACTCGTCCACTGGAGGATACTTTACTAGGGTATCAAAACATTTTGATTTGCCCGGTGTGACATTAGATCCTGTGTCATGAGTGTCGCCAAGTGTGGAAACCCGGACACGCCATAAAATCTGCAACATGTCCCATACCCGCTGATGGAAAGCCATTGCTGACCTAATCACTGACTGTGGGACTCTTACCTAGGGTCAATTCAGGTAACTAATATCTATTTACTATTATTAATAAAACTACTAGGAATCCTGAGGTTGTGCCTGTGTGTATCTTTAATGCTCTTATCCGATTTATCTCTCACGTTGGAATTCCCAGAACCATTCAAAGTGACCACTATGACTCAGCGTTTTAGTGAGCCGTTAATCAAACTAAGGGTCGACAGTCTAAATGAGTTTTTATCACTGACACATTCAAGAAATGTGGTTAATTCAAAATATTTCTGATATAATCCTATCACCACAGGACTTTGAAAAAGCAATAAGTTACAAACCCATGCGCTCTGCCCCCAGGCCCAGACTCCTGGAACTCTGGTTTCATCAAGAACAGCAAAAAGCCCCTTTCCCATGCCTTAAATAATCTGTAAGGAGGCAGCATAGGCACAGGGTCACCCCACAGTAACAAAAAAATAACGTATACAGCCCCACTTTACATAGGTGACAGTAAAGCAATTGCAAAGAATTACAGACCGATGGCACTAACATCCAACATAATGAAAAGGTTGTAGAAGGAAGATCACCAACCACTTGGATACCCATCACTTGCACAACCCCGGACAGCACGGGTTTAGAGCAGGTCACTCCTGCAATCATGGTGCACTAGCACACAGAATACGTGATATAGGAACAACACACAGAGTAACATTGATATAGGAACAACACAGAATGCGTGATATAGGAACAACACACAGAATGCGTGATATGGAACAACACACAGAATGCGTGATACTAGGAACAACACACAGAATGCGTGATATGGAACAACACACATAATGCGTGATATAGGAACAACTTACACAGAATGCGTGATATAGGAACAACACACAGAATGCGTGATATAGGAACAACACACAGAATTAATCGATATGGAACAACACAGAATGCGTGATATAGGAACAACACACAGAATGCGTGATATAGGAACAACACACAGAATGCGTGATATAGGAACAACACAGAATGCGTGATATAGGAACAACACACAGAATGCGTGATATAGGAACAACACACAGAATGCGTGATATAGGAACAACACACAGAATGCGTGATATAGGAACAACACACAGAATGCGTGATATAGAAATAACAAGAAAAGTGAAAAGATGGATTTATAACTTCCTAACAAATATAACAAAGAGTAACAGTAAAAAGAGTAAAGTCAAAGAGAGCGGTTACAGTGAAAACCTCTGTTCCATAAGGTACAGTCCTCTCTCCCATTATTTTCCTCATCCTGATAGCTGACATATAGATGAAAGTCATGGCACCATGTCCTCCTTTGCTGATGATACCGAATTTGCATGACAATGACATCCACTGAGGACAATTCAAATCTCAAAGCGGACATTAACCAAGTTTTAAATGGACTTTTGAAAACAATATGAAGTTCAATGAAGACAAATTTCAATTACTCCGTTATGGAAAACTCGAGGAAATGAAAACTGGTTCGGCATATAGAACTAATTCCAACCACACAATAGAGCGAAAAACTAAGGTGAAAGACCTGGGAGTGATAATGTCAGAGAATCTCTCTTTCAAAGACCACAACAATGTATCTGCACATCTACTAGGAAAATGATTGAATGGATAACGAGTATACCTACAAAACTATGGATGCCAAGCAAATGATTATTCTCTTCAAATCGCTTGATCTCTCTAAGGCTAGATTATTGTTGTACACTAAGGGTCCCATTCAAGGGAGACGAAAATGCAGACCTTGAGAACATACCGACAACTTTCACTGCATGTGTTAGTACAGTAAACCACCTAAATTATTTTGAACGGTTGAAGTTCCTTGACCTGTACCTCTTGGATCGCAGGCGTGGAAGATACTTGATAATATACATTTGGAAAAGAAACCCCAGGGACTAGTCCCAAATCTGCAAACAGAGTCACTCCTACGAAAGCAAAATACTCTGTAGGCGTTTTAACATCCTCCCAATGAAAAGCAGGGGCGCCATGAGTAAGCTAAGCTACCACAACATAATAGTCTCACGGACCCAAGACTGTTCAACTGCTTCCCAGAATACATATGGTGGATTATCAATAAATCCCTGGCTGTCTTCAAGATGGAGCTAGACAGGCACACTAAAGTCAGTACCTAACCAGCCAGCCGGGCTGTGGTTTCTTACTTCGGTTTGCATGCAGCCAGCAGTAACAGCCTGGCTGATCAGGCCTGATCCACTGCAAAGGTCTCGTCTGGACTGGGCCTCGTGATAGCCTCGGAGTTTACTCCAGGGCACTAACGTTACTGCAAATTCCTCAGAGAAACCTTACACCGGCTAGGAATTAAACAAGCTTTCCATAGCCTATCATCTGTAGTCTGAAGGAGCATTAGAAGGCTTCACTTGAGTCATTCACAACATTGTACACCGTGAAGTCAGGCTCATATTAGGTATAGATACCAGTATGGAATCCACACCTGGTCAAAAAACAAGTCAAGATATTGGAGAAAGTTCAAAAGTTTGCAACAAGTCTAGTTCCTGAGAAGTTTAGGGAACTAAGCCTGATAAGAAAAGAGCACTAGAGGATGGGAGGAATAATGGGGATATTATGCAAGTTTATGCATTGTTATACATAATTGTAAATATGTAAATAGAGGAAACAACCTGCCTTGACGTTCTAGCGAACAAAGAATCACTAGTTATAATTTTAAGGTTAATGATGAGCTTGGGAAAGCGATAACAAATCACTTAGTTTCAATATATGTGGATTACCCAGATAACTGCATTAAGTCTTTGTCCCAGATTTCCACTTGGCTGACTTCATGGGACTCAGAAATTACCTGGGTGTGCTAAGTGGGATGATCTGACTATGGGTCCAGGTAGGTGGTGTTAGTTGCCAACATAGGCATGTTTCAGAGCATAGTACTAGCTGCCCAGACAACTTTTGTTCCGAGTAGGGAAATTAGATCTAAGAAAAACGATCCTAAATGGATAATTTACATAAACAACATAGATGAGGGAATAAATAGCAACATAAGCAAATTTGCGGCTGACACCAAAATAGGCCGCCCAATTCATTCTAATGAGGACATTAGAGCACTCCAGGATGATTTGAATAGACTGATGCAGTGGTCGGAGAAGTGGTAGAACCAGTTTAATATAGACAACTGCAAAGTTCTAAATGAACAGGATAATAACCATGCAACATGTAATTAAATAATTTAGATCTCAATATTACTCATTGCGAAAAGAATTTAGGATTTCTGGTTAGCAGTAATCTGAGGAAACCAAGACAACAGTGCATAAGTGTTTGCAATAAAGTTAACAGAATCCTTGGTTTCATATCCAAGAAGTATAAATAATAGAAGTCCTCAGGTTGTTCTTCAACTCTATATCTTTAGTTAGGCCTCATTTAGATTATGTTGCACAGTTCTGGTCACTGTATTACAGAATGGATATAAATGCACTGGAAAACATGCAAAAGGATGATGATAAAGTTTATCCCATGCATCCAAAATGTTTCCCTATGAGGATATACTGAGGCCTGAATCTGTACTCTCTGAAGGCGTAGAATTAGGGGGATATGATTGAGGTGTATAAATGGAAAATAGGAATGAATATAGGGGATGTAAATAGCGTGCTAAAAATATCTAGCCTAGACAGGACTCCGCAGCAATGGATTTAAGTTGGAAAAGTTCAGATTCAGGAAGGATATAGGAAGCACTGGTTTGGTAATAGAGTTGTGGATGAGTGGAACAAACTCCCGTACCGTCATAGAAGCTAAGACGTTGTGTAGTTTTAAAAATAGGTTTTTAGTAAGTACATGAGTGGGTGTGGGTGGGTGTGATTTGGGGCCTGACAGCTTGTGCTACTGGTAGTTGCCGTGCTCCTTTTTTGGGGGGATGGACCTGACTGATACCCTTAAGGCATGGCTTAAGCCGGTGAGGAATTGGCCCCGCCCGCAGGGGCCCCGTAGGCTGCTCAGTGTTCCTTCTTTCTTAGTTTTTAAAAATAGTGTCATACAAAATAGATTGAATTAAAACCCCAAATGGATGCATTTGAGACAGGTGAGGGCCCTTTTGAGGAAGATTTGTAAGGCAGTGACTAGCGGGCTGGGGGGAAACTGTGCTGGAAAAACCTTTTTAATAAGTTTTTTTTTTTTGTTGTTGTTGTTAATGTTTAGGCCATAAGTTGTTTCTGGTGAAAATTTTTGACTTTTAAGTTGGCCTTGGCAATGGGCCTGGCCCTGATTTTTTGGAGGCCTTTTAAGTAACTGAGAGTGTGAAATAATTGTACTTTTTTGCAGGCTGGAGCCGGCAGGGGAAAAAAAGGGGGGTGTCAGGGGAAAACCCCCTGTTATGGATATTTCATATGGCCTAGTTTTTAAAAAATTAATAGCCGGGTACTAGTGATAATTTGAAAGTTTGAAATGTAGTGAAAGCAGGTTTTTTTGGGTTGTATATTTTTACCTATAATATAGTATATATTTCTTCTGCCCATTTGTTTAGCGCTTTTGTGAAGTCTCAATGTCCCTGGGGGTCGTGTTTTTTTTAATATTTTCTGTTTACTCCAAAAAAAAGCTTTTACCCTCTAGCCCCCAAAATATTTTCGTGTAAAAGGGGGAACCCCAAGTCTGGAGGATTATCAAATTTAAAATGTGATAATTCTATTTTGAAAACCTAGAAAAAAAATTTTTTATTTTTTATTTATTGGTTTTTAAAGGAAGGATTTACTGTAAAATATTAACAGTAAATAATAATTTACCTTTTCAGGAGTAATAAATAAAAAATTTTTTTCTTCATAATTTTGGGGGGCAAATCTGATGATTTTTTTGGAGTTATTTAATGATTGAAATTTTCCCCGAGAATATAATAAAAATTTTGTGAAAAAATTTTTTTTGGGGTTTTTTAAAATTTTTAAACCTTTTTCTGATGAAATTTTTAAAAGGGTTTTTTTGCTACTAATTTCTAAAACTCTGTCGGCATTAAAGATTCAGTGCTGATAGGGTTTTTGGGGAGGATACCATGCCCAAAACCCACTCTAAAAATAAGTACTAAAGCAGAGATTTTAAGTTTGGGAAATTTAAAACCTTAATTGAGGGAAAATTATTCCGCCCAGCCCTTGAGGTGTAGGGTGCTCAGAGACCTCTGGGGGATACTGCAAAACTTTATTTTAAAAGTGCCATGGGTACGGCAGAGGTCAATACTGGGATGAGGTTCTTAAAGGGGGCGATATACCCCACAAATGCTGACTGTTGCTGCCTGCCTGCGGGGGGACACGTATGGTATCTCCCATGATGAATTAAATGGGATTTTGTTAAGGGCGCTAGGATTTTTGTTTGCCTGCAGTGCCGGGGAGGTTGGGGGGGCCCCTATCGGGACCGGGGGAAAAGGGGTTTGGTCACGGGAAAGTTGTGTCTTTTTTCCAAAAGTATAAATGGATTAAATTAGAATGAACCCTTCAGGCCGGGGGTGGACAGGGGGGAAGTGTTCCAGCAGTGGGGGGAATACCCCGTCAACGGGGGGAAGATGGTCCCAGGGATTTTGCGGGGGGGGGAAAGGGGGATCATTCCCCCTCAAGATGTCTTTAAAAAGGGAAAAACCCTTCATATGTAATGGGGTTTTTTTCCCCGTAGGGGGGGTTTTTTCGTGACGTACGTTGGTCAGGTAGTACGTCCGATGGGGTCCGGGGGTATGGCGGTGGTTTTTTCCCGGGGGACAATGGGAAACAGCGTCACAGTGTTGTAAAAAACCATGGATTCTTGAGGCAGGGACGGGCTGGTGCAGGGGGGGCTTTTTTCCCCTTTTGTTCGAAATTGTGGTGTGATTAGGTGTTTTTGGCTCCTTGGGTTAATTGAGTCATCATGTGTTTTTCTAATTCTAAAAGGGGGGGAAAAGGGGAATACAAGGCTGTTTGGACTTTTGGCACTGAAAAAACCATGGGCTGGTAATGTTTAATGGGTGGGGGCACTGGGTGCATTATCATATTCCTTTATTATCATGGGGGGGCGTTCTTTTTATTTTGGGTTTTTTCCTATTGTGGAAAAGTTTGTGTTGTGTAAAAAGCGTAGGGATGTAATGATTATGATAAAGGAGGGTTTTGTAATATGTAAAAGAGTGGTATGAATTAAACAAAATGTACCTCATTTCCTTTGCATGTGCCTATTTGGAGTTCATTTAGATGGTATGTTCCCACATCCAATATGGTGATCCTCTTATAGGAGTACAAGTGTGCGGGTTACTGACTTTACACTCTTCCTAGGGGGTAGATATGGTATGTATTAATTGTTTTGGGGTAATATTGTATTATAATAGGTTCATAGGATTTAATTATGTTAGGTTTAAAGGGTTTGGGGTTTTTTTTTTTCGGAGGGTTTTCCCCCGTGAATGTACGGTTGTGTGTTTGTGATTAAAATTGCCTATTGTGGGTTTTGTCATCCGCCGCCTTGGTGGGGTTTATGCTTTGAGGCCGACAATGTATTAGACAAAACATTGAGCTTAGAGCTCTTCTTGGTACTGAGTTTTTGTGGGCCCCTATGTATTGTACCATACGTTTTTTATTTTCTGTCATACATCATATCAATCAATATATTGTAGGTATCTTGTTATCGTTATGTTGGGGGGCGTTGGTTATGATGCGAATTGGTTTTATATCCTCGTTATCTCATGTTGAGCTGTGCATCACAGTTTGTATGTTTACTTGTTGGTGAAAATTTAAACTCGGGAATATATTTTATAAATTCTATACCCAGATGTATCTTTATGCATTGTCTTTTGAAAGGATGTATTTTTAAAAATAAAAACAAATTAAAAAAGGAAAAAAAAATTTAGGACTAAATGAAAAAAGATCCAGAAGGAAAAATTGAGAGAGAGAGAGAGAGAGAGAGAGAGAGAGAGAGAGAGAGAGAGAAAAAAAAAAAAAAAAAAAAAAATTTGTTTATCAGGGGGGAACAGGTAACTGGAGAAAAAACCCCCAAAAATTTTTTTTTTTCATTATTTGAAAACGGGGGGGACACAGCATTTCGTTTGAATGGGAATATTAGCATGAACCCAGAAAATTAGAAAAAACTTACAAGCAGTTTGTTCTCAAGATAAGCATGATTTTTTTGGGTTTGGGAAAACAGGGGAAAGATGTCGCTGCTGACGAAATGGTGCCACTCCAAAAAGGGGGGGTAGGTAATGAGGGTGCAATTACTTTGATTATACTAGAGGACTTTTTTAGTTAAAAAGGGTATCTTGAGCAAAAAAATTCAATGATTTTTAAAATTTTTCTTTAGAGTTAGGTGATAGGTTTTAACTAACCAAAAAATTTAATAGTTTTTCCCAGACCATGTTTTAAATTTTTTTCCATCAACTAGGGGGGTAAGAAATTTCAAAGTTTTTGCTAATTTTTTTTTTCCGTTCATAATGACAAGAGTTTTCAGCCTACTTGGGCCGGGGTTTCCCCCACCTGAACTTTTTAAAAATACTTCTCAGTTACCTGTTCAGGGAAAAGGGGGAAATCAGCTTCAGGTTTTTCAAAATGGGGGAAAAAAATAAGAAAAGTCCCCCTTTTCAAGGGGAACGGACCCAGCCTACTCCCCAAAAAACCATGGGACTTTTTAAAACCCCTTTTTTTTTTACTTCCTATAATAAAAAAGGGGCCCCCTAGAATTTTAAAAAAGTGCTCAGTGACCAGGTGTGCACAGGCCTCTCAGGTCAGTAAAAGCTACACACACTGTAAGTTTGACCCCAAAACACACCATGCAATCCCCCCCGGGTTTTTTTCCCTCGGAGGATGATCCGCAGTGGCCCATCAATATGAAGGTAGTTTTCAAAATTTTTATGGGACAGATGTAGCACTTTCATTTTTTTTCACAAAGGGGTTTTTGTCTCAGAAGATCCCTTTTTCCCACACTGGGGGAAAATTTTCTAAAAGGTTGGATCCACTACCAGGACTCATTCAAGGTTGTGGGTGGAGTTCTGCTTACCAGTTTGGGACTGCCTGTAGGGAAAAAGGATATAACTTCTAAAAAAGTTTCCTTGTGTTGGTAATAATGGGTGGACCTTCTCGAAAGTGAGGGAAAATTTTTTGTCTGGGGGGACCCCCAAAAACACAA
>WNWK01033869.1:0-20830 GCA_009830355.1 Cherax destructor | reverse complement strand
CCTATATTTGTTTTGTGTATATATTAGTAATTAACTTTTTTCCCTCGTATAACAGCCGAGTTAACATTAAAAAATGGCAAATATTACAAATCCTAAACTAACTTAACTAATATTGACTCTAGATTAACACAGAAGAAAATGCGCTCGGTTACTTTTAATTAAGAAAAAACAAATCATAGGCTACATAACATCATATTTTTTTACATATGTATGATGCAACAAGATTATTAAAACGTAATATCTTACTATACAGTTTAATCACATTGAAAGAACTAATCAAATTTTAAACATTTCTTGATCTTTCAGTCATATTCTCAAGGAAAAGAATGTGTTTGCAATTTTAAATCAAACTCATTGCGATTAAATTGCCTCTGGATATTGATATATAATATATCCCTCAATAATCTTGATCTTGATCTTTATGGCCGAAGAATCGACGAGATGGGGAAGGAAGAAGGATGGGAAAGGATGGAAATTCTAGAAAAGGATGGGATGGTGGAGGCGAGGAGGAATGAAAGATCAGTGGCCCTCCCCTCAATAATTAGTTAAAAGTTTATTACACCGTGCTCAACCTATCAAATAGGTGTGTTTAATATCACACTTGTAAATCTTCCCAGAAAACCATATTTTTTAAAAGCTACAAGTAAAATTAAATATTGCAAACCTTGTCTTTGGAAGCTCATTAACAAATAAATACTCAATATACAATAATCTATGTTGAACAGGATCCTGGAGTATTGATCAAAATATTGTATTGTCAAAACGTGGTTTTCTAAGTGATTGCAACCTGTGATTGCAACCTGCTCTGATTCATTCAAGGGAGGTTCCTGGATGCTGGTGAAGGACTCTTGGCTCAGAGAATTAAAACAACTCACCCATTACTTAGATCAAACCTGATTGCCTTTTGTTACAAAAATGTAGTGTAACCCCTACGGGTTTAACACTGCTCCATGAATATAATACGTATCATAATATACAGGTAAGGGGACTTGCATAGCCTTTAAACCTGATGATGTGTCGGAGGTGTTGGTGGGTGTGGATAATGGATGTGTGTACCAGATGTCTACCTCTGTCCCACCTACACCCTGACCGCTACCCCGCCCATACTGCCTCCGTCAGGGCCATCGCCTGGAACCACCACCATCACCAGGTTTTCATCACCTGTTCATTAGACTGGACAGTCAAAATCTGGCTTCAATATTATCTGTAAGTACTCATTATGCTGTAGAACATTTGTTCTTTCTCTCTTCTCTTGCAGAAGAAGCTTTTAAAGGAACAATATTTCGCACTGTTAGTTACCATTTTGGCCTAGGCACATGTCGATTAGACACTAGGCCTGTTGTATATATATATATGTGTGTGTGTGTGTGTGTGTGTGTGTGTGTGTGTGTGTGTGTGTGTGTGTGTGTGTGTGTACTCACCTAGTTGTGGTTGCGGGGTCGATTCATAGCTCCTGGCCCCGCCTCTTCACTGGCCGCTACTGGGTCACTCTCCCTGCTCCATGAGCTTTATCATACCTCTTCTTAAAGCTATGTATGGAGCCTGCCTCCACTACATCGCTTAATAAACTATTCCACTTCCGACCACTCTGTGACTGAAGAAATACTTCCTAACATCTCTGTGATTCATCTGAGTCTTCAACTTCCAACTGTGTCCCCTTGTTGCTGTGTCCCATCTCTGGAACATTCTGTCTCTGTCCACTTTGTCAATTCCTCTCAGTATCTTATATGTCGTTATAATGTCTTCCCTGTCTCTCCTGTCCTCCAGTGTCGTCAGGTCGATTTCCCTTAACCTCTCCTCGTAGGACATACCCCTTAGCTCCGGGACTAGTCTTGTTGCAAACCTTTGCACTTTCTCTAGCTTCTTCACGTGCTTGGCTAGGTGTGGGTTCCAAACTGGTGCTGCATACTCAGTATGGGCCTAACGTACACAGTATACAGGGTCCTGAACGATTCTTTATTAAGATGTCGGAATGTTGTTCTTAGGTTTGCTAGGCGCCCATATGCTGCAGCAGTTATTTGGTTGATGTGCGTCTCAGATGTTCCTGGTGTTATACTCACCCAAAGATCTTTTTCCTTGATTGAGGTTTGCAGTCTCTTGCCCCCTAGACTGTACCCGTCTGCGGTCTTTTGCCCTTCCCAATCTTCATGACTTTGCATTTCGTGGGTTGAATTCCAGGAGCCAATTGCTGGACCAGGCTTGCAGCCTGTCCAGATCCCTTTGTAGTTCTGCCTGGTCCTCGTCCGATTGAATTCTTCTCATCAACTTCACATCATCTGCAAACAAGGACACTTCGGAGTCTATTCCTTCTGTCATGTCGTCATGTGTGTGTGTGTGTGACCCAACAAATAATCTTTGCACCAATAACTCATTACAGTTGTGACCGGGTGTGGTTACATATTTCTCATTACTTTATAATTTGTTCATGATTGTAACCATGTATAAACGTAAGTAAGTAAATTTACTTACATGATTCATTACCTTTGTAACTTGTGAGTTCATTACCTTTGTAACTTGGGAGTTCATTACCTTTGTAACTTGTGAGTTCATTACCTTTGTACCTTGTTCAGCTATCAAAACTTTGGGGCCCAGTCCCTGGACCCATTATGTACCTCTGTAATCCGTAAATACCTTTGTAACTTGTCATGATTGTGACCAGATCTACCTGAGTTCAATACCTTTGTAACTTGTTCAGCTATCAAAACTTTGGGGCCCAGTCCCTGAACCCATTATGTACCTCTGTAATCTTTTGACTACCGCCCACAGGATGGGTATGGGCTGCATAATAAAGATATTAAACTATTAGATCTCTGAATGGACTGAAACGTCTCAATAAATACTTGTTCTGCACCATGTAACTTTCTTCACTGTGGTCGTTGCTTTACAATTTGGATTCATTTATTCTCTTATTCCCTTCACATGTACCATCAGGCTTGCTAAAGTGTCCTGATTAAGGAATTGAAGCAGTCCTCCGTTTCTTCGATTCAAACCTGGTCATCTTGCATTTGTTGTTTGACTTTGTTGTATTAATGCTTTCCAAAATGATAAGTTTCACCTGTTCCATACCTGACTACGCTGTGCCTATAATAATAAAGCAGACCTGATCATATGTTGAAGGCTCACACTTGTCTCAAAGTTTCTAATCGCTGTCATTTTAACTAATTAGCATCAAGAAATAGTAATTCAAGGAAGATACATATACTCAGTCCTTGCTATATTAATTCAGTGAAAACTTTAATATGTAGCTGAATGGACCTTACAGGTCCTCTTATTTTAATTTTCCCGTTTTCTTTCAATTCTCTTTCACTAGTCACCCTAGTCTTTCCTTCCCCAACATTATAAAAACTTTCCCTCAATTTACTTAAATTAATTGAAAATATCACTTTATACTCACGTAATTATTTTGACTTATTGTATATAGACGAAGCAATTTAATATAACTGACCTCATTTGCAACAGGCTGGCATAACGACTTTTATCTGGCTAGTAGTAACCTTTATAGTATTTTGGTCGATCACCATGCCCAGCCCTTCTAGGGCAGGGTAGGTGCCAAGGCTGGAGCTAGCTACCATCTGCGGCTCGCAAGCCTGCCCTTCCTGTCAGCCTCCTTGGGGCGGGGAAGGTGGCAGAGCAGAGAGGCCTAGCATCTATCTACCACCTGCCTCGTGCTGGTGGCGAATGTGGCTAGGCCTGGGACCAGTTGGTCCCACCGCTGAGGGGTATCCCCTCCCATGGGAGACATAGGTCTCTGATACTCCCACGCCTGGGAGCCGGAGCCGGGTCGCCATCTGGTAAAGACCCGGGCCGGGAGCATTCCCGGTGAATCAACACCTCCTCCTCCTCCTTATAGTATTTTATCTATTGAGTGTTATTTTTAAAGCCTGGTTGATCAGGTCAGGGCGTGATCAATCACCGCGAGGCCTGTATGTATACGCATGTATACGCCCCCGCGGCTCGCGGGGGCGTATACATGTAACAGGAACACAAACATAGTAATCAAACCTTTCCTTCCAAAATAATATTTTCTTTGTTTAATATTTATTACAATTAAGCATTTATGCGAATACTTGTCAGGCGAAAATCTCCAACAGCACGTCAAGTCACAAAAGCCATTTGCCTCCACTCGTATCTAACACGCTCACGCATTCTTGCTTTACCCTCCTTTACCCACTCCCTCCAAACTTTCCTAGGACGACCTCTATCCTTCCTTCCACTAAAGATTTATATACACTCCAAGTTATTCTATTTTATTCCATCCTCTCTAAATGTCCGAACCACCTCAAAAAAAACCTCTTCAGCCCTCTGGATAATGCTTTTGGTATCCATGCATCTCCTTCTAATCTCCATGCTACATATTCTTTGTATAATATTCACACCACACATTGCCGTCAGGCACGACATCCACCATGGATGTTACAACCTTCACCACCCATAAGAGCGCTGGTACCAATATACGCTCATACATTCCCCTCTTTGCTTCAATGGATAACGTTCTTTGTCTCCACAAACTCCTCATTGCTCCACTCACCTTTTCCCCCTCATGAATTCTTTGATTCACATCGTCTTTCGTAGACCCATCAGCTGACAAGTCCACTCCCAAATATCGGAATATATTCACTTCCTCCATATTCACTTCCTCCATTCTGATACCCAATCTTTTATTACCTAAATTTTTATCCTCATCACATTGCCCTTTCCTATGTTCACTTTAAAGGTATCAGAGAAAATTTTAGAAAGGACTTAATTTTAAATGAGTTATTTCTAGCTGACCAGATTTACCTATTCGGCATGACATATATATATATATATATATATATATATATATATATATATATATATATATATATATATATATATATATATATATATATATATATATATATATATATATATATATATATATATGTGTGTGTGTTTGTGTGTGTGTGTGTGTGTGTGTTTGTGTTGTGTGTGTGTGTGTGTGTGTATGTGTGGAGAGAGAGTGGTACCACATCTAGTGCTAAATGGGGTCCTACAATCTCGAAGAGTAATCTCTTCATATTTCTTGTTCCATTCTGTCTCCTTAATTTATAATCTCTATACTTTCATCAGTTTTTCTTATCAAGCTATTTTTTTAAACACTGCACTCAATTCCTTATCTTCACTTATTAATAATAATCATCTTATCATTTTATCTATATGTGTGGTTGCAGTTGCTATCTTATGCTTTATGAATATCTCCAAATTGTGTTGCAGAGCTCCGTTGATGACACTGGATCTGGGAGGTGCTGTGGCTGGGGTACAATGGGCTACCTACAGCAGCAGCGTCTTCGTTGCAGTCACTGATGATGGCTGTGTGTATGTGTACGACCTCTTCATCCGCACAACACATCCTATGTGTACCAGAGGCTTCTCCACCGTCGCCAGTTGATGGTGTCTAGTGTAGCCCTCAGCCCCGCTATCCCCTCGTCTTGGTGGGTGGGGAGAGGTAATATATAAATTGGATTCAATGAGCGTTAAACCAATTCGGATTATTGTATAAAAAAGAGTTATGAAGACTGTCCACCTACTTCTTGTTGCTGCTGGTTTAATTAGATTTAAAGTCTGTTGACTATCCAAAATATCATCAAAATATTTTAGTCTATAAAATATGGATTTATTTAAGTAAACTATCAGCATATGTTCACTGAGAGTCACATAACTTTCTGTGTTCATAACTTTATTTTTGTTGTTGTTACTGCTGTTGTTGATGTTACACTTGCTGTTGATGTTACTTTTTCCGTTGTTGTTGCTGCTGTTGACGTTGCTGCCTGTGCTTCTGTTGCTGTTATATTGATGCTGCATCTGCAGCAGTTGTTGGGTTTAAGGGTTATAACAACTTGCTCCGTATGAGCCCTGCTCTCAAAAGTCTGGTGTCTAAATAGACTCTTAGTGCTTAGTGACGCTCCTGCCCTGGCGCCCACAAAGGAACACAGATCACGCTGCATATACACGCAAACATTTTGGTTAAAGCTGAGTATACTCTGGTGGAAAGATGGATGAGCCTGTAATTTTTACATTAACATAAATTAAAAAAAAAATCTCTAAACGTATAAGAGAAAATTTTAGAAAGGACTTAATTTTAAATGAGTTCTTGCTAATTGACTAGTTTTACCTATTCGGCACAATATATATTTATTATTCCGTTTCAAAAATACTAATTTATGTTTTTACTTTCCAGGGGGTATTTGTTGATACTGAAGCTGTCTCCTAACCTCAGGAAGATCTGTACTAATCCAAAAAATCTCGAAGAAATCCCCATCAAAGATCTAGAACTGTCTAAAATAGAAAGACTCATATCAGTCAACAAAGAGGTTGTAATGGATTCTTTTAATTTCCAAAATAATGCAAAAATGGATGAAAAGCTAAAGAAAGATGCCAGTTCTGCCAAGTTAAGTGATGATAACAACTGGAGGAACTGTTAGTAGTGAAAAGTAAACAAAACAAATCCTCAGCTAAGAAACGTACTAACAAACTGGACGTTTAGAATCAAACAACGTTTAACAATTGCTGATCCACGTACTCATAAATAGGAAACAACCATTGTTTATACTATTGTTTTTTACACAAACATCTCGTTTGTAAGCTGACAAAGAATACAGGTCGTTTGTAAAGTGGGGTCCTCCTGTAATATATTGTTATTCTTAGACAGAGAAACTGGATAATCTCTGAGGACATATTTTTGTAGTTGAAAATTTCTTTGATAAAACATTTATGACCCTACCTTTCAATAAATAAATACTTTTGTAAATATTAGAGTAGCTTTTCAGTAAACTAACAAGAACTTATTTATAAAAATGTATCTATAAACTTCACATAACTTATTTTATTTGTCATTACATAATCACTTTAGCCTCTCTTCCTACTCCTGGCCCTTAATACCAATAATACCATTCTTGAGAACAATTGTTGTATTAATGAGCTGTTGAGAAACAGTCAACAAATACCTCGCAATGGAAATCTTTCAGTGAATTTGCTATCGTACGCACAACACCTTTGTTCAGTGTTTAATGTCAGTTATATTTCGTCGTGAATGGGAAGCATAGACACAGGGGTCATCCCACAGTCACTAAAAACAATGGATATAGCCCCACTCCTCAATGGTGGCAGTAAAGCAATTGAAAAGAATTACAGATCGATAGTATAAATGCCCCACATCATAAAAATCTTTGAAAGGGTTCTAGAAGCAAGATCGCCAGCCACTTGGATACCCGACAATTTCACAACCCAGGGCATTATGGGTTCAGAGCAGGTCGCTCCTGCCTCTCACAACTAATGAACCACTATGACATGGTCGTGGATGCACTGAAGGACAAATAATATACGGATGTAGTTTACAAAGACTTTGCAAAGCCTTCTACAAGTGCGATTATGGTGTAATAGCGCACAAAATGAGTGACAAAGGAATAAAAGGAGAAGTGGGTAGATGGATCTATAATTTCCCAAACAAATAGAACACAAAGAGTAATAGTGAACAGAGTAAAGTCAGTGAAGAGCTCTCTTCTACAAGGTACAGTACTCGCTCCCATCGTTTTCCTTATCCTCATATCTGACAGACAGAGATGTAAGCCACAGCACAGAGCCTGCTGACCCATGCTAGGCATGTCATTCTCAAACCCAACCATTTTCATTTACTTTCAATCAGCATAAACACAAGTCAGTGTATTTCAGAGACACGCCGATACTACAGTTCAGATGCCCCTCCAGACTGCATCATCTCCACCCTCCTTCAGAGTGCAGGCACTGTACTTCCCACCTCCACCCTCCTTCAGAGTGCAGGCACTGTACTTCCCACCTCCACCCTCCTTCAGAGTGCAGGCACTGTACTTCCCACCTCCACCCTCCTTCAGAGTGCAGGCACTGTACTTCCCACCTCCACCCTCCTTCAGAGTGCAGGCACTGTACTTCCCACCTCCACCCCTCCTTCAGAGTGCAGGCACTGTACTTCCCACCTCCAGGACTCTCACACACAAACAATGTGTGTGTGTGTCTGTGTGTGTGTATGCTCACCTATTTGTGGTTGTATGGGTCGATTCATAGCTCCTGGCCCCGCCTCTTCACTGGTCGATACTAATTCACTCTATCCTGATCCATAAGCTTTATCATACCTCTTAAAGCTATGTATGGAACTTGCTTCCACTACTTCACACTCTAGATTATTCCACTTTCTGACAACTCTAAGGCTAAAGAAATACTTCCTAACATCCCTATGACTTATCTGGGTTTTCAGCTTCCAATTGTGGCCCCTTGTTCCTGTATCCCATCTCTGAAACATTCGAGCCCTGTCCACCTTGTCAATTAATCTCAGTATTTTATACGTTGTTATCATGTCCCCCCTGTCCCTCCTATCCTCTAGTGTCATCAGGTTGAGTTCCCTTACCCTCTCCTCATAAGACATACCTCTCAGTTCCGGGACTAAACGTGTTGTAAATTTTTGCACTTTTTTCAATTTCGTGACGTGTTTGACTAGGTGAGGGTTCCATACTGGTGCTGCATACTCTAGTATAGGCCTGACGTACACGGTGTACAATGTCTTGAATGACTCCTTACTCAGATGTCTAAACGCTAATCTCAGGTTTGCCAATCACCCATATGCTGCAGCAGTTATTTGATTGATGTGTGCCTCAGGAGACATGTTCGTTATAATGCTTACCCCAAGATCCTTTTCTTTAAGTGACGTTTGCAGCCTTTGATTCCCTAACCTGTATGCCGTCTGCTGTCTTCTGTGTCCATCCCCAATCTTCATGACCTTACACTTACTGGGGTTAAACTCCAGGAGCCATTTGTTGGACCAGACTTGTAGTCTGTCCAGATCCCCTTGTAATCTTAACTGATCCTCGTCCGCTTGTATTCTCCTCATAAGTTTCACATCATCAGCGAACAGTGAAACTTCTGAATCTATTCCTTCCATCACGTCATTCACATATATAAGAAACAGCACCAGACCTAGGACTGACCCTTGTGGAACCCCACTCGGCACATGCGCCCACTCTGACACTTCATCACGTACCAACACTCGTTGTTTCCTTCCTGTCAGGTATTCCCTGATCAATTGCAGTACTTTCCCTATTATTCCTGCCTGCTCCTCTAATTTTTGCACCAGTCTCTTGAGTGGTACTGTGTCAAAAGCCTTCTTACAGTCCAAAAAGATGCAATATACCCATCCCTCTCTCTCCTGTCTTACTTCTGTTACCTTATCGTAGAACTCAAGTAGATTTGTGACACAGGATTTCCCATCTCTGAAGCCGTGCTGATTGTCATGTATGAGCCCAATCTTTTCAATGTGTTCTACCGCTCTTCTCCTGATGAACTATTCCATTACTTTGCATACTATACAAGTCAGTGACACTGGTCGGTAGTTTAACGCTGCCTGTCTGTCTCCTTTCTTAAAAATTGGAACTACATTTGCGTCTTCCATGCCTCAGACAATTGCCCAGTTTCGATAGATTTACCGAAGATTGATGCTAGCGGCACACGCAGTTCCTCTGCTCCTTCTCTCAGTATCCAAGGAGATATGTTATCTGGGCCCACCGCCTTTCATGTAACTAGTTCACCTAGCAGTTTCTTTACCTCTACCTTGATTATATGTATTGTGTCCATCACCTGCTGGTGCACCCTACCTCCACGGTTTGCTGGAAGCATTTCTGTCTCTATTGTAAATACTTCTCTAAATCTTGTGTTTAGTTCATCACATACTTCCTGGTCACTCTTTGTGAGCTCCCCTCCTTCCTTCTTCAGCCTGATTACCTGGTCCTTGACTGTTGTTTTTTTCCTAATGTGACTGTATAACAACTTTGGTTCAGATTTGGCTTTTGATGCTATGTCGTTCTCGTATTGCCTCTGGGCCTCTCTCCTTATCCCAGCATATTCGTTTCTGGTTCTTCTGCTCAACTTTTTTGTTTTCTTGAGTCCTTTGCCTTCTATACCTTTTCCATGCTCTAGCACACTTGGCTTTTACCTCTTTACACCTCCAGTAAAACCATGGGCTCACTCTGGTCTTACCATTTTTTCTGTTACCGTTTGATACGAACTTCTCCTCTGCCTCCCTGCACTTAGTGGTCACTAGTTCCATAATTTCATTTACTGTCTTTCCCTCTAGTTCTCTTTCCCACTGCACTTCATGCAGGAAACTTCACATTCCTATGTAGTCCCCTTTTTTGAAGTTCGGCTTCTCTCGTTGTTCTCGAGCTGCTGCATTCTCCATTTGTAACTCTACAAGGTATTCAAAACTCAGGGCATTATGATCACTAGCGCCAAGAGGTCTTTCGTGTGTGATATCCCTTATGTCTGAGCTATTCAAGGTGAATATGAGATCCAGCCTTGCTGCAGCATCCTCTCCTCTCTCTCTCTGGTTGTATCCCTAACATGTTGGTGCATGAAGTTCTCCAATACAGTCTCCAACATCTTAGCCCTCTATGTTTCTGGTCCCCCATGTGGCTCTAGGTTTTCCCAGTCAATCTCTTTATGATTGAAATCCCCCATTATGAGTAATTTTGTCTTTCCTATATGAGCCCTCCTGGCCACTTCAGCTAGTGTATCCACCATTGCCCTATTGTGCACATCATACTCTTGTCTTGTCCTCCTGCTGTTCAGTGGTGGGTTATACATCATTGCTATCATCACCTTTGGATCCCCAGTCTGAAGTGCTCCAACAATGAAGTCTTCTGTTTCCCTTCTGTTCCTTCCTCCCATTTCCTCAAAACTCCACTGGTTTTTGATGAGCAGTGCTACTCCTCCACCTCCTCTGTTCTCTCTGTCTTTCTTCAGGATCTGATATCCAGGTGGAAAGATTCCATCTGTTATCATCCCTGTAAGTTTTGTCTCTGTTAGTGCTATGATGTCAGGTCATGCATCAATGATTCGTTCTTGCCACTCTTCACTCATATTTGTTATTCCATTTGCATTGGTGTACCATACCTTTAGCTTCCTTTCCACTACTGTATTTTGAGATGGGAGAGGAAGATGCAGGCTGGGGGGGGAAAGGCTGTTGTGATTGTGAAATTAGGGCTTAGGGGGTGGAGGCTATGATGTGTGGTTTGTGGTTATTGTGTTTGGTTGATATGTGGTGACAGGGGTTGAGGGGTTTTTATAAGCATATGTGTTTGATGTTTCCCCAGAGGCTGTTCTTTCCTGTCTGTCATTGCCTGTCCTGTCTCTCTTCTACTGGTTTCGTCTTGCTCTCACTTTCAGTTGTTCCCTTTCTTTTCGTGTTCTGTCTCGATTGAGGTACACTTTTTGATATTCCTGAGTCTTTTAACAGTGGCTTCTGTTGTAGTATCCTGTTCCATACCACTTCCGTCTTGAATGTCAATTTGATTGGTCGATTTTTTTCCCCTCGAATACCCCCCCCCCCAAGTCTGTGAAAATTTTCTACCTGAGACATGTCTTTCTCTCCTATTATTGCAATGATGCTCTTAATCTCTGTTTCCTCCCAATTCTTTCTTTCATCATAGGTCTTCCCTTCAGCCTCCTGAAGCCTATGAATAACTGTTGACCTCGCCCTCTCTTCTTCCCATTTCTTTTCTCTCGATATCTCTGGATTTGATTTAAGCATCTCCTTTGTTGTTCTCCTTATCTCCTGGACACACTGATGGCCTGATAGTACTTCTGCTAAAGACTTCTTAGCTCCATCCCCTCCTTCAGTTCCCTCGCTGCCTACAGATGTTCCCATTTCAGTCACCTTGCTCCTTTCGGACCTCATCTTTATATCTTGTTTCAGCACATCTATTTCTTCCTCCAATCTTTGTATCTTTGCCTCAGCTACTACAGCTCATGATTCCCACTTCTTGCTCTCTGCAGATATCTTCTCTAACATGTTATTGTAAAACTCATTTAATAATTTTTCCCATTCTTTATCCATTTTATTCTTGAGCCGTTCTACCCATTCTTCCTTTTCAGACCAACCATCCTCTTCCCTCTTCACTGATTGCTACTAGGTCCTCTCTCTCCCTGCTCCATAAGCTTTATCAAACCTCATCTTAAAACTATGTATGGTTTCTGCCTCCACTTTCTAGGCTATTCCACTTCCTGACAACTCTATGACTGAAGAAATACTTCCTAACATACCTTTGACTCATCTGAGTCTTCCAATTGTGACCCCTTGTTTCTGTGTCCCGTCTCTGGAACATCCTGTCTCTGTCCACCTTATCTATTCCTCACAGTATTTTATACGTCGTTATCATGTCTCATCTAACCCTCCTGTCCTCCAGTGTAGTCAGACCGATTTTCCTTAACCGTTCTTCGTAGGACAATCCTCTTAGCTCTGGGACTAGTCTTGTTGCAAACCTTTGCACTTTCTCTAATTTCTTAACGTGCTTGACCAGGTGTGGGTTCCAAACTGGTGCTGCATACTCCAGTATGGGCCTGATGTGTGTGTGTGTGTGTGTGTGTACTCACCTAGTTGTGGTTGCAGGGGTCGAGTCATAGCTCCTGGCCCCGCCTCTTCACTGGCCGCTACTGGGTCACTCTCTCTGCGTCATGAGCTTTATCATACCTCTGCTTAAAGCTATGTATTGAGCCTGCCTCGACTACATCGCTTCCTAAACTATTCCACTTCCCGACCACTCTGTGACTGAAGAAATACTTCCTAAAATCTCTGTGATTCAACTGAGTCTTCAGCTTCCAACTGTGTCCCCTTGTTGCTGTGTCCCATCTCTGGAACATTCTGTCTCTGTTCACTTTGTCAATTCCTCTCAGTATCTTCTATGTTGTTATCATATCCCCCCTATCTCTCCTGTCCTCCAGTGTCGTCAGGTCAATTTCCCTTAACCTCTCCTCGTAGGACATACCCCTTAGCTCTGGGACTAGTCTTGTTGCAAACCTTTGCACCTTCTCGAGCTTCTTCACGTGCTTGGCTAGGTGTGGGTTCCAAACTGGTGCTGCATACTCCAGTATGGGCCTAACGTACACAGTATACAGGGTCCTGAACGATTCTTTATTAAGATGTCGGAATGCTGTTCTTAGGTTTGCTAGGCGCCCATATGCTGCAGCAGTTATTTGGTTGATGTGCGCCTCAGGAGATGTTTCTGGTGTTATACTCACCCCAAGATTTTTTTCCTTGACTGAGGTTTGTGTCACTGTCAGTAAGAGTTCATAGGGTATAACCGTTTCTGCTCACGTGACCATCCGATGCAACCGTTAGCCAATGTCAAAGGTCACCCATGTCAAAGGTCAATACTTTGAACGCTATGAGCCCTGCTCGGGGCAGTGCCTTAGTTACCATCGAGACACCGTGTAGGGATAGACCAGGCTTACGGCTCTGAGAATTCCACCCTGTCTAATATACCAAGTTACCATCCCAAACTCGTCTGTTCATTACCCAATCTACGAAAGAACCTCCATGCAACATTTGCAGTCTCTGGCCCCCTAGACTGTATTCCGTCTGCGGTCTTCTTTGCCCTTCCCCAATCTTCAAGACTTTGCACTTGGTGGGGTTGAACTCCAGGAGCCAGTTGCTGGACCAGGCTTGCAGCCTGTCCAGATCCCTTTGTAGTTCTGCCTGGTCCTCGTCTGATTGAATTCTTCTCATCAACTTCACATCATCTGCAAACAGGGAGTCTATTCCTTCCGTCATGTCGTTCACAAATAGCAGAAACAGCACTGGTCCCAGGACTGACCCCTGTGGAACCCCGCTTGTCACCGGCGCCCACTCTGACACCTCGCCACGTACCATGACTCGCTGTTGTCTTCCAGATAGGTATTCCCTGATCCATTGTACTGCCTTCCCTGTTACCCCTGCCTGGTCCTCCAGCTTCTGCACTAATCTCTTGTGTGGAACTGTGTCAAAAGCCTTCTTACAATCCAAGAATATGCAATCTACCCACCCCTCTCTCTCTTGTCTTATAGCTGTCACCCTGTCGTAGAACTCCAGTAGGTTTGTGACACAGGATTTCCCGTCCCTGAAACCGTGTTGGCTATCGTTGATAAGCTCATTCCTTTCTAGGTGCTCCACCACTCTTCTCCTGACTATCTTCTCCATGACCTTGCTTACTATACATGTCAGTGACACTGATCTGTACGTATGTGTGTGTGTGTGTACTCACCTAATTGTACTCACCTAATTGTGGTTGCAGGGGTCGAGACTCAGCTACAGTGTGTACTCACCTAGTTGTGTACTCACCTAGTTGTGATTGCAGGGGTCGAGACATAGCTCCTGGCCCCGCCTCTTCACTGGCCGCTACTGGGTCACTCTCCCTGCGCCATGAGCTTTATCATACCTCTTAAAGCTGTGTATGGAACCTGCCTCCACTACATCGCTTCCCAAGCTATTCCACTTCCCGTCTACTCTGTGACTGAAGAAATATTTCCTAACATCCCTGTGATTCATCTGAGTCTTCAACTTCCAACTGTGTCCCCTTGTTGATGTGTCCCATCTTTGGAACATTCTGTCTCTGTCAACCTTGTCAATTCCTCTCAGTATTTTATATGTTGTTATCATGTGTCCCCTATCTCTCCTGTCCTCCAGTGTCGTCAGGTCGATTTCCCTTAACCTCTCCTCGTAGGACATACCCATTAGCTCCGGGACTAGTCTTGTTGCAAACCTTTGCACTTTCTCTAGCTTCTTTACGTGCTTGGATAAATGTGGGTTCCAAACTGGTGCTGCATACTCCAGTATGGGCCTAACGTACACAGTGTACAGGGTCCTGAACGATTCTTTATTAAGATGTCAGAATGCTGTTCTTAGGTTTGCTAGGCGCCCGTATGCTGCAGCAGTTATTTGGTTGATGTGCGCCTCAGGAGATGTGCCTGGTGTTATACTCACCCCAAGATCTTTTTCCTTGATTGAGGTTTGTAGTCTCTGGCCCCCTAGACTGTACTCCGTCTGCGGTCTTCTTTGCCCTTCCCCAATCTTCATGACTTTGCACTTGGTTGGGTTGAACTCCAGGAGCCAATTGCTGGACCAGGCTTGCAGCCTGTCCAGATCCCTTTGTAGTTCTGCCTGGTCCTCTTCCGATTGAATTCTTCTCATCAACTTCACATCATCTGCAAACAGGGACACTTCGGAGTCTATTCCTTCCGTCATGTCGTTCACAAACACCAGAAACAGCACCGGTCCTAGGACTGACCCCTGTGGAACCCCACTCGTCACCGGCGCCCACTCTGACACCTCGCCACGGACCATGACTCGCTGCTGTCTTCCTGACAGGTATTCCCTGATCCATTGTAGTGCCTTCCCTGTTATCCCTGCCTGGTCCTCCAGCTTCTGCACTAATTTCTTGTGTGGGACTGTGTCAAACGCCTTCTTACAGTCCAAGAATATGCACTCTACCCACCCCTCTCTCTCTTGTCTTACTGCTGTCACCCTGTCATAGAACTCCAGTAGGTTTGTGACTCAGGATTTCCCGTCCCTGAAACCGTGTTGGCCGTCGTTGATAAGCTCATTCATTTCTAGGTGCTCCACCACTCTTCTCCTGATAATCTTCTCCATGACCTTGCATACTATACATGTCAGTGACACTGGTCTGTAGTTTAATGCTACGTTTCTGTCTCCTTTTTTAAAAATTGGAACTACATTTGCTGTCTTCCATACCTCTGGTAGTTGCCCTGTTTCGATAAATGTGTTGAAGATTGTTGTTAGGGGTACACATAGCTCCTCTGCTCCCTCTCTCAGGACCCATGGAGAAATGTTGTCCGGCCCCATCGCCTTTGAGGTATCTAGCTCGCTTAGTAGCATCTTCACTTCCTCCTCAGTTGTGTGTATCGTGTCCAGCACCTGATGGTGTACCCTACCTCTCCTCCTTTCTGGAGGCCCTTCTATTTCCTCTGTGAACACCTCTTTGAATCTCATGTTGAGCTCCTCACACACTTCGTGGTCATTTCTTGTGACCTCCCCTCCTTCCTTCCTCAGCCTGATCACCTGGTCCTTGACTGTTGTTCTCCTGATGTGGCTGTACAACAGCTTTGGGTCAGATTTTGCTTTTGCTGCTATGTCATTTTCGTATTGTCTTTGGGCTTCCCTTCTTACCTGTGCATATTCATTTCTGGCTCTACGACTGCTCTCCTTATTCTCCTGGGTCCTTTGCCTTCTATACTTCTTCCATTCCCTGGCACACTTGGTTTTGGCTTCCCTGCACCTTTGGGTGAACCATGGGCTCATCCTGGCTTTTTCGCTTTTCCTGTTACCCTTGGGTATAAACCTCCCCTCAGCTTCCGTGCAAATTGTTGTCATATATTCCATCATCTCGTTTACCAACTTCCCTGCCAGCTCTCTGTCCCACTGAACTCCGTGCAGGAAGTTCTTCATGCTCACGTAGTCACCTTTCTTGTAGTTTGGCTTCATTTGTGCAGCCCTTCCTGCTTCCCCCTCCACTTGTAACTCTACTATGTAGTCGAAGCTTAGAACCATATGATCACTGGCCCCAAGGTGGCTTTCATGTGTGATGTCCTCAATGTCTGCGCTACTCAGGGTGAATACTAGGTCCAGTCTCGCTGGTTCGTCCTTCCCTCTCTCTCTGGTATTGTCCCTTACATGTTGGTACATGAGATTTTCCAGTACCACCTCCATCATTTTAGCCCTCCATGTTTCTTGGCCCCCATGTGGTTCTAAGTTCTCCCAATCGATTTCCTTATGGTTGAAGTCACCCATGATCAGTAGCTTTGCCCTGCTCGCATGAGCCCTTATGGCCAATTCGGCCAGTGTGTCAACCATCGCTCTATTACTCTCATCATACTCTTGCCTTGGTCTCCTGCTGTTCTGTGGTGGGTTATACATCACTGCAATTATCACCTTTGGACCTCCGGACTGAAGTGTTCCTATTATACAATCTCCTGCTTCTCCTCTGTCCCCTCTCTCCAGCTCATCAAAATCCCATCTGTTTTTGATCAGCAGTGCCACTCCTCCACCCTCTCTGTTCCCTCTGTCTTTCCTCAGGATCTGGTATCCCGTTGGAAAGATGGCATTTGTTATCATCCCTGTGAGCTTTGTTTCAGTGAGGGCTATGATGTCCGGTGATGCCTCTTTGATTCTTTCATGCCACTCCTCCCACTTATTCGTTATTCCATCTGCGTTCGTGTACCATACATTCAGTTTCCTCTCCAACACTGTGTTTCGGGGGTCTGTGGGGGTGGGGGCCCTGGTGGTGTGCTGTGTGTGTGTGTGTGTGTGTGTGTGTGTGTGTGTATGTGTGTGCGCGCTCGCTCGCTCGCGTGCATGCGTGAGTATGGTGTAGAAATATACCTAGTTGGATGAATCTTATTGAAGCTAGCTGGTCAAGTGGCTTACGCGACGGTCTGGAATTTTGAGACTCTGTGTGCGGGTTTGAACCCCACCCGTGGTATGGTTGGTTTGCTTGCAATCGTGTCATTACGATTTCGAGTCATGCGTGAGTATACATGTGTGGTCGCCTATTTGTGTCTGCAGGGGTCAAGTCTCAGTTCCTGAACCAACCTCTTCATCAAAATTAAGGTGGTAAACACCATCTAGGCTGATGGCTTGTCTAATTCTTCATTACCACCTATTGTGTCCTATCTTTGTCTTAGGCCCACTACTTGCAGATGCATTTACCATATGTATTCTTTAACTAACCTGTCTGGTTTTTTTTTACAAGTCTCATTCCCATGACTGAAAAAAAAATCAGATTTTAAAACTTCGTAGAAAATATAAAATAGTTCCCCATTTAGCGTATGGATGCTTGAATCTATATTACTACTACCATTATACTACTTACCTAATTTTAACTCGAAAGAAACACAAGGGATTTAGACGTGCTGAAGGTGGTGGATCACATGATGTAGGGTCAACAAATAGTGACATGAGAGGCGACCTCTCATGTTAATGTTTGTTGACCCTACATCATGTGATCCACCACCTTCAGCAGTCTAATCCCTTCTCTTCCTTAGGAGGTGTTTAACTATTTAAAACTTAATGTTTTTATTCTGAAATTTTTGAGAAATTGTTTATAAGGACTTTTAAAATAAATATTGTAGAAGGAACTATCGTAATTTGCGTGACCTAACTAATGAGAAAATAATTAATACTGGGTGGACTTACTAAGAAATAGACCTATCTTGAGGGTGTTGCGGAGAGAGACAAGCCTTCCATGATCTATGTACGCATAGCGTATAAAAACTGCGGTTTGGAGTACTTGTCTCCTGACTTTCATCCAATATGAACCCAGACACTCACGCTTCTGCTACCAACATGGTGAGTTTAAGTTTTGTTTGTATCATTACTTTTGTGTTGTGTGTCGTATTCAAATCTGTGTATCTTTAACATAAATGGTAAGAAGTTTAAGTTTATTCACTTATAAGTCGTATTCTTAAAGAATATGTTTTTGAGAGGAACGAGAGCTGCCTCCTCACAGTTAGTAGGTATGAATATTACCTACAATGCATGCTTTCACCTTTGATCGATGTGAACGCAAAATTGATATTTTGGGAGAAGCCGATACTATCATCTACAAACTAAATTGTATCACGGATTCGAATATTACCGATAGACAGTTATTGAGTGATCTAAAGAATCATAAAGAAACACTAATAACAAAACCCGAGAGAGCCAACATTACCCCACAGCAGTTAGCTAATAAAGATAACAATATTTACAAACGAAGGTGTATATGTGAAAAGTGTGAATTTAAGGATGATCTGAAATTTATGTATCGGAGTTTGACCTCTCTTTGTGATTTCCAAGAACCATCTCTAATGAAAAGCAAAGTAGAGAATTCCCACACAGAAATTTCACAGTTGACATTTCTTATAAGTTCTTTTATTGAAGATTATGAGGAGAATGATCAAAGCTTTGCAGGACTTCCTTATCGAAGATATATGAAAAATGAAGGATATGGATGGAAGAATCGCTTAACTTATTATAATCATTCATTACATGATATATAATGTTTTTACCAGTCTCGCCATGTAATGTAATCATGAATGTCTTGGCATGTAATGTCACTCACGAGGTGTATTGATTTTACCTGTCTTGAATCATGTAACTCACGAAATCGTAATGACACGATTGCAAACAAACCATTCCACGGGTGGGGTTCGAACCCGCGGTCAGAGAGTCTCAAAACTCCAGACCGTCACGTAAGCCACGGTCTGGAGTTTTGAGACTCTGACGCGGGTTCGAACCCCACCCGTGGTATGGTTTGAATCATGTAATATAAGTCTTATTTTAAAAATGATACAATATAATATATGCAGTGTAATGCCACTCCTGTGGTGTAAAGTATTTTACCATTGAATTTAATCATTATTATTAACCAGTGCTCCCACGACTTCTGTTAATGGCTCTGGTACCACACACACCAAACTGTTTGTGATAAAAGTGAAAGTAGAACAGCGAGAGGAAGTCAATAAGATCAGGGCTAAGCACACAATTGCAAGACCTTCATAAATACTCCTGTTGGAAAACACAATAAGATAAAATTAGGATTTAATAAGTGTACGAGAGGAAACACTGAAAAATAGCCTTACATGTGTCCACGTTGCTTCTGGGTTATCACTATATAATGAGAGGTTGCTTTACTCATATACAGTGAAGCACTTTAGTTGTGAATGACAGTGGCTGAGAATGAGATACCCAAACAGTGAAAGTACTTTGAAAATTGAATTAAATAAAAATAAACAAGTTCAGAGAGAGGATTTTAAGACCTACAATTAGAGAGATTCGGATAGTGAGAGATGAAGGTATTGATTAATATTGAGGTCCGAATCCGGACCTTCTATGTGTTGTAGTTGGACCGCGAGCTTCAGGAGAAAGCTTAGTTATTAAATAACAACTGTTACCACTTTCAGGATCAGGTGGTACACAAGAGCGGGATTAATACATTATTCTATCTGAATGGAATACATACACTGAATGAAATACAGTATTCTATTATAGTTAAATAGCTAAATACCGATATTTTCTTCCATTCAATGGTAATTCATATTGGTAATTATCACTTGTGCATTGAAGTTGACTTTTTGGCATTTTGGAAAAGAGTTTGGCCGCATATGGACTGGGAAGTCTGGCGACCCTGGTGCAACATATGGACTGGGAAGTCTGGCGACCCTGGTGCAACATATGGACTGGGAAGTCTGGCGACCCTGGGGCAACATATGGACTGGGAAGTCTGGCGACCCTGGTGCAACATATGGACTGGGAAGTCTGGCGACCCTGGTGCAACATATGGACTGGGAAGTCTGGCGACCCTGGTGTAACATATGGACTGGGAAGTCTGGCGACCCTGGTGCAACATATGGACTGGGAAGTCTGGCGACCCTGGTGCAACATATGGACTGGGAAGTCTGGCCACCCTGGTGCAACATATGGACTGGGAAGTCTGGCCACCCTGGTGCAACATATGGACTGGGAAGTCTGACCACCCTGGTGCAACATATGGACTGGGAAGTCTGGCCACCCTGGTGCAACATATGGACTGGGAAGTCTGGCGACCCTGGTGCAACATATGGACTGGGAAGTCTGGCGACCCTGGTGCAACATATGGGCTGGGAAGTCTGGCCACCCTGGTGCAACATATGGACTGGGAAGTCTGGCGACCCTAGTGCAACATATGGGCTGGGAAGTCTGGCGACCTAGTGCAACATATGGACTGGGAAGTCTGGCGACCCTAGTGCAACATATGGGCTGGGAAGTCTGGCCACCCTGGTGCAACATATGGACTGGGAAGTCTGACCACCCTGGTGCAACATATGGACTGGGAAGTCTGGCCACCCTGGTGCAACATATGGACTGGGAAGTCTGGCCACCCTGGTGCAACATATGGACTGGGAAGTCTGACCACCCTGGTGCAACATATGGACTGGGAAGTCTGGCGACCCTGGTGCAACATATGGACTGGGAAGTCTGGCCACCCTGGTGCAACAT
>WNWK01033868.1:0-20830 GCA_009830355.1 Cherax destructor | reverse complement strand
CAAACCGTTTCTCTATTTCTGTAATATATCATCTATTCTATAAAATGAGACTAAGAAAACGAGAATACAAGCATAAATCCCCATACAAAAATAGACTGCAAAGCGTGTTTTAAACCAAAACACGGTCAGTTTTTTTCCTCTTTTGCATTGGTGCGGGAAATTTTTTTATACCCCACACTGACCGCACAGAAATTCTATCACTTGGGCCCTAAAGCCTGTTTCTGCTTGATTTGGGGGTGCTAGAATTTAGGCGATAGTACGTCAAAAACCCCCGTGCGTAAGACGTACTAGTGACCAAAAACCCCAAAAGGGGGTTAAAAAAAAAACGGTTGGTTTTTTTTTTTTCCATTATCAGTGTGGTGTGGGTTTTTTTTATACTGCAAAACACTGACCAAAAACCCATTCTTTCATATGTGGGCCCCCGTTTCCCACAATTTGAGCCGCGGGGAATTTACACGTACTAGTACGGCCCCAAACCCTGCCGTAAACGTATAGTAGGGCCCGACCCTGAAAGGGTTAAGGTATGGGTTGGTAGTCAGCAACCACCCGGGGAGGTACTCCGTCATCCCAATAGTATAAAAAAAACCCTGTATTTGTTTTAATGAGGGAGGATAGCGGGTGTCTTTTCTGTCTCAAACCTGCAAGATTGCAGGTACATCTTGATACTTCTACTTACATTAGGTCACACTAAACATACATATACACATTTATGTATAACACTCATCTAGTTTTCTTCGAGTTTTCTTAATATTTTGTTCTTATTTCTTTTCCTTTCATATCCATGGGGAAGTGGAATAAAAATTTTTCCTCCGTAAGCCATGCGTGTTGAAAAATAACAAAAATCCGGGGAACAATGGGCTAGTAACCCCTTTTCCTGTATAGATTTACTAAAAAAAAAAAGAAAAAAACCGTCAAAGTGGGATGTCTGAATATGCGTGGATGTTTGCTTATGATAAGAAAGAGATGATTGTAGATGTTATAAAAAGAAGCTGGATGTCCTGGCTTTAAGTGAGACAAAGATAAAGGGGGTAGGAGGTTTCAGGGGGGGAAATAAATGGGATTAGGTCAGGAGTTTCAAATAAAGTTAGAGCTAAAGAAGGAGTGGCAGTAATGTTAAATAATCAGTTATGGCAAAGGGGGATATTGTTTAAATTCAAGGTATGTGGAGTAAAAAAAAGGTTTGGGATGTGAAAAGGGGTTATATTAAGTGTTTATGCACCTGGAGAAGAGAAAGTGTAGAGGAGAGAGAGATATTTTGGGAAATTTGAGTGGTGGGGGGAGTTTTAAACCCAAATGAAAGTACTTGTGGTTGGGGATCTTAATACTAAAGTGGGTAAAAATGTTGTGGAGGGAGTAGTAGGTAAATTTGGGGTACCAGGGTAAATGTAAATGGGAACCTTTAAAAGAAAAAAAGGGTTTGGTAATAAGTAATACATTTTTTATGAAAAGATAAATAAGTATACAAGGTTGATATAGCACTAATGAAAGTAGTTTGTTAGATTATGTATTAGTGGAAAAAAAGGTTGATGGGTAGGCTTCAGGATTACATGTTTATAGAGGGCAACGGATATATCAGATCATTTAGTTGTAGCTACAGTTAGAAAAAAAGGTAGATGGGAAAAAAAGAAAATGGAAACAGAAAGAAAGAGAGGGAAAAAGTGTATAAACAAAGGGAGGAGGAAGTTGGGGTGAGATATAAGCAACTATTGGCAGAAAGGTGGGCTAGTGCAAGTGGATGGGGGGGTTAAAGGGGTTGGGACATTTTTAAAATGCAGTATTAGAATGTGGGGCAGAGGTTTGTGGCTATGGAGGGTGGGTGCAGGAGGAAAGGGTGAGTGGTGGAATGAAGAAGAAAAGGGGTGTGATAAGAGAAAAGGTACCTTATGAGAGGTTTTAAAAACAAAGTGTTAATGAAGAGCAGAGTTTTGGAGAGTAAAAAAAGGTGAAGAGAGTGGTGAGAGTGTGCAAAGAGAGCAGATGAAAGAGTGGGAGGCTCTGTAAAAGAAATTTTGCTGAAAACAAAAAAAATTTTTTGGGCGAGATAAACAAGGTAAGAAAGCCTGGGGAATGAATGGTTTTTGTCATTTAAAAAAACAGAGTGGGGGAAGTTATAGATGGGGAGCTGGAGGTATTTGGGGAGATGGCGGGAATATTTTGAGGTCCACTTTTGGGTGAAGAGCAGGATGTGAGTGAGGCATTACATAGAATGAAAGGAGGTAAAGCAGGGAACTGTGGGGTCATGACAAAAGTTAAAAGAGGGGGTATTTGGGTTTGGTATTTTGTTTTAAAAAAATATGAAAGGGGAAGGTACCTAGGGGTTGGCAGAGAGCTGTATAGTTCCTTTATATAAAGTGAAGGGGGGTAAAATTTAGTGTAAAAATTATGGGGGAAAAAGTTTACTGAGTATGGTAAAGTGTTGGCAGGGGTTTTTATTGAAAGAATTAAGGTAAGACAGAAGAGGATTGCAGATGAGCAAGGGGGCTTTAGAGTGGGTAGGGGGTGTTGGATCAAGTGCTTACAGTGAAGCATATATGTGAACAGTATTTAGATAAAGGTAAAAAGGTTTCTTTCATTTATGGATTTAGAAAAGGAATGATAGAGTGGATGGGGAGCAATGTGGAAATGTTGCAAATGTATGGAATAGGTAGTTAGTTACTGAAGGGTGTAAAGAGTTTTTATGAGGATAGTGATGGGTTTGGGTGTGGGAGGAGGGAGATTACTTCCCGGTAAAAGTAGGTCTTAGACAGGGATGTGTAATGTCACCATGGTTGTTTAATATATTTATAGATGGGGGTTTTAAAAAAAGTAAAAGCTAGGGTGTTGGGGAGAGGGGTGGGGTTAAAATATGGGGGAAATTTAAAAGAAAAAGGGGGGTTGACACAGTTACTTTTGCTGATGATACTGTGCTTATTGGAGATTCTAAAGAAAAGTTGCAAGGTTAGTGGCAGTTTGGGGGGGGTGTGTAAAGGTAGAAAGTTGGGAAATGAACATAGATAAGAGTAAGGTGATGAGGGGATCAAACGATTTAAATAAAGAAAAATTGGATATCACATTGGGAGAGGGATTATGGAAAAGTAAATGTTTTCAGATATTTGGGAGTTGACGTATCACGGATGGGTTTATGAAGGATGAGGTTAACCATAAATTTATGAAGGAAAAAAAAGGGGGGGGCGTTGAGGATTTGGGGGACAAAAAGTTTTCCATGGAGCAAAGAAGGAATGTGAAAAATGTGGACCAACACTCTTATATGGGGGTAAGCATGGGTTGCAAATTGGGGAGGAGGAGGCTGGAGGCAGTGGAGATGTCCTTTTAAGGGAAGTGTGGTGTAAAATTTGGAAAGTTCGAATGTGGGAAAATTTGGAGAAGGTGTGGAGTTACTAAAAGTATTTGTCAAATGGCTGAAGGGGGTTGAGGTGGTTTGGTCATTTAGAGAGAATGGATCAAAATAGAATGACTTGGGGCTATAAATCTGTAGGGAAGGAAGGCGGGGGAGGGGGGCATCCTAGAAAGGGAGGGGGGGTAAAGGAGGTTTTGTGGGCGAGGGGGTTGGGCTTCCCGCAAGCATGTGTGGCTGAATGGAATGAATGGAGACGAATGGTTTTGGGACATGACGATCTGTTGGTGTGAGCAGGGTAACATTTTGTGAAGAGATTCGGGGAAACCAGATAATTGATTTAGTTGGACTTGAGTCCGGGAAATGGGAAGCAATGCCTGCACTTTAAAGGAGGAGTCTGGATAGTGACAGGGGGGGGACATTCCAGCTGTCGTATCTGAGCGCCTCTGAAAAGAAAAAGTGATTAAGTATGAGGGAAAGTGTTGAATGATGATGAAAGTATTTTCTTTTGGGGGATTTTCTTTCTTTGGGTCACCCTGCCTCGGTGGGAGACGGCCGATTTGTTGAAAAAAAATAGTAATAAACAATTTTTTTATTGTTGGTTGTTGTAAACAATATAATGATACTAATATTACCGGGTGAGCGGATTCGCGCATGTTGCCAACGGCTCTTTTTTGTCAACTTTACGACTCTATATCTCGGTAAATACTGATGCAAAAAAAAAATTTGGGATTTAAACAATCAGAAAAATAATCTTAACATTTTGAAAAGAAAACAATTTTTTTTTTTGAATATTTCCCAACAAAAGAATGACAGTTTCAGAAAGGGGCCTCCGACAGTCAAAGGGTTAACAATAACTTATTTTTATCTCTGCAATACCCATGCATATTCAAACAACCAAACTTCAGCATTTCCTTTTTGTAATTACTACAGGATTAAGAGGTATTAAAAAGTACATTGAAAAGTAAGATTGGTATATTGAATTTAAGTTGAAGATTGAAAGATTTACCTGTAAGTGTTCAGAAGAAAAAATTCCACAATTCAGCCAATGCAAAAATAAAAGGTGTTTCTATTTCAAACTCATGTGCCAGGATGGTAGTACAGTGGTCCCTCGGTATACGTCCGTTTGGAATAAGTCCAACTTGTTTGGAGGGAAAATTTTGCTGTATATGACCTTTGTTTGAATACGACTCGCGTACTAGAACTTGTATGGGTCAAAATGAGTCACAACACCGCTGTTTCCCCTTGTTTTCCTCTCTAGAGACAAAGCCACGACTGTCCACTAGCGTCAGTATGTCTGTTGCTACCATTCAGTGAACCACCCGCTCTGTAACTCTGAATTTTCACGTGAAAAACAAAGATGTTATTAAGTCGGCAACTTCATTATTTAAATTTTCCCCCCCAAACACAATTCTATTCACCCATGGATCAGCAGGTCATCAGAAATTTTTAAAAAACTCTACAAAGCACTATTCCAGAGGTGCTTTGACCTCTGACACACAGTTAACCCTGAGTTTTGGAAAGATCTTTACTATCCCCCTTTTCCATAACCCCCCATTGACAAAGCCTGGCAGGAAGTTTCAAACAGAACAATGAACTTTTGCTTGGAGGAATTTGTCCAAAGCAGTGGCTAAAAGGGGACTTTGAGGCTGTGTCTATAGTGGGGGATATTGTCTCTGGGCAGGTCCATGGGTCTGGATGTGAGTGATGGTGATGTGGAGGAGTTAGTGGGGGGCCCGGGAAGAGCTGCCCCACTGAGGAGTTCGGAATTTGATTAGGAGCACAAGACTAAGATGGATGCACTCTCTTCAGGCTAAAGAAAGGAGATAGGGGGCTCCTCTTCATTGGGACGTATCGGGGTCCACCCCCCCTGGACAGTTGCTGTTAAACCCATCGGGCCCCTCTTTTTAAAAATCTCATCCCCAAATGGAGGTTCCCCAAGACCACTACACAGTATATAAAATTGTGCAGATTGATTAAATTTCCCAAAAACACTATTTAGTGAAAAATATCTTCTAAAAAAAAGGTTCTTAGTTCATAAACTACACACTGTATTTGCCATTCACTGCATAAAACCTTCCAACTGTAATAGTACACAATCCCTTCTGACAGAATACATTATACTTAGCATGTACATTAGAAAAAAAAAGCCAGCTTGTGCTTACACACAAAACAATACTCATTAAGCCAACCATTTTGTCTGGAACTTGGATTTCATCAGATTCAACTGCTCCAAGCCCACGATGGGGGACCCCGGGGGGCCCCCCACCCCCAGGAGGACCCCAGGCCCCCCCCCATAAAGCGGTCCTCCCATGAAGACGGGTCCACCCCCTACTACCTCCGACCACCACCCCACTGCTTCCACCTCCACCACCGCCGCCACCACCGCTGCTACTGCCGCCCCCCCTCCACCACCCACTTCCTCCTCCACTCCCCCGCCACTGCTGCCACCACCACCGGGGGGGCTCTTGGCACCCAGGACCTAGAGAAAATATATCAAAGTACAGTTCCCCCTGAATATAAAAATCTAATTATTTTAAAAAAAAAATTAAGTCAATGAAAAAATCTTTTATAAAATTTATTTTTAAAAAAGGTTTCCCAGGGACTATCACCCATACAGCCTTGTCATAAGCCAGGCCTCCAAAAAGTTTAAAGGGAAATTTCAGGAATAATAAATATTTAGAAACGCAGTTGAGATAAATTCATGAAAAATTTTAACGGAAGTTTTCAGATTTACCCTTTTATGAAGAAAAAATTAATAATCCTGCAAGTCAAATTAGGATTTATGTCATTTACAATGTAGACAAAAAAAGCTATATGAACCTTTTATCTTCCCGTTTTTTAACCACTATTTATTTAGTTTACTAATTAAGTGACCCTTCACTTATGAACCAGACAAAATTCCTTTTTTTTTCACCATCAGTTTTCCACTGAGGCAGGTGACATCCCCAAAAATAAAATAAAACAAAAAATGGGAGAAAACAAAGAATGTTAAGGAAGCAAAAAAAGAAAGTAAAGAAAGGGAGATAGCAAACAATAAAAGTCAAAAAGACAAATTTTAAATGTTGGTAATGTAAGAAAGGATGAAGAGAATAAGGTGGGGTTACGAAAGATGGATCATGGCCAAGGAGAAACTAAGGAATACACTGGCTTTTCCCAAAAAAAATCCTTTTCAAACATTTCCCTGCCCCTCACAGATTACATCATTGATGCCTCATGTAAATCTACATTTTGAGCTCAGTTCCCTCAGATAATCGGGTGGTAAATTTTGGCTTAGATACGAGAGAATGGGTGTGTTTTCTAGTGTGTACCCTAAAAAAAACAAAAAAATTCTCTACATGGGGAAATGAGGGGAAAAGAAAAACCCAGTCAATGACACGATTGCAAAAAAAACCATACCCCCGGGTGGGGTTCAAACCCGCGGTCAGTCTCAAAACTCCAGCCCGCCCATAAGCCACTGGGCCACCTAGCTTCAATAAGATTTATCCAACTAGGTACAGTGGTACCTCGACTTACGATGGTCCTAAACTCCCCCTTGTTTTAAGTTTTTTTTTCTTTTGTAAGTGTAATTTTGGGGGTCTAAAAGGACTAGTCATTTTACAACATTTCTTAAGGAGATAAATTCTTTTTGGTAATGACACTTGAACAGCATTCTGGAATGAAAAAAAAAGAAAGTCAAATTCCCACTGTATTTTCTACACCATAGGAAGGTTAGCATAGGCACCACTGTGTCCACAAATGCAAGTTTTTACAGACGAATCCCCCGCTAGCATGGCTGTGACGAACTCTAGCTCAAGTCCCCACCCGTGGTATGGTTTGTTTGCAATCGTGTCATTGCGATTTTGTAAGTCATTTTGGGCCCCCGGCCCAAAAAGGGGACGGCTAGAGTTCGTCAGGGCCATGCGGGAAAGATTGAAAACTTTTGCATTGGGGACAGTGGTCCCTATGCCTTCCTATGGGGGAAATATACCTAGTTGGATAAATCTTATTAAGGCAAAGCTGGCCCAGTGGCTTAGGGCCCCCGGTCTGGAGTTTTAAAGGCTGACCCAGGTTAGACCCCCCCCGTGGTATGGTTTCAAAACTCTGGCCTTGTTTTGGGTTTTTAAACCTAACCTAACCTTAAAACAGGGACTTAGAGACTTTCTAGGATAGTTTTATTGATTATTTCTCGGTATTATTTGATCCCAAAGAAAGATTACTTTGGTTGGTTTCAGAACTGGGAGTGGCTAAAAATTGGCCTAAAAGGGTAAATAAAATATTAAATTTTGCAGTTTCCCTGAGGCCCGGGTAAAGCCCCCTAACTGGTCTTTACTAGGTCTGATTCAATTATTGGGATGCCATAAACCATGACCAATAATTTCTGGTTATATTTTATTATCTGAGAAATGGGGGTAAATCTTCAATTTTTGTGATGAATTCAACATACAGGGGAAACCCCCGGTTAACAAACCCCCGGAAATCATGCAATTATTTAAGTATAATATTGTAAATTCTTGTGGAATTTATTTTGGGGTCTGAAATAGCCCAACGTAAATGACTTTTTTTTCTTAAGGAAGTAAATTCGTTGGGGTAATGGCATTGGCAGGCTTCTGCAATGAATTTTTCGTTAACCGGGGTTCCACTGTACATAAGTGTAATAATATAAAGTCCTGAGGACATGATTAATAACCAGAAAATGTTTTAGTGCCTGGAATGTCAATAATGTTTGTTTTGGACCCTTTTTTTAAATTGGAATTTTTTTAAATGGTTTATAAATTTGTCTGATTACCAACTTCTGGAAACCAAAAAGGGTGGTGTGTGCACCCAGCTATTTGCTGGCACAACACCTGGCCAATACACCTTATGAAAGGGAAACTCTGATAGTTGAATGGGAGGGTTTTTTGTGCTCATTCAACAGGAAGGTACAGTAGCAAAATAGCTAAGAATTTGGTTAAACTGAGCATTGGAACTGGTTCAAAATAAACTCAAGGTGGCCCCCAAAAATTTCTGCATAAATTGCACCCAGACTGCAAACGTTGCACATATGTAATTACAAAAAATTTTCCATCAAATTTCATACTATTGGTGAATTATTTGGGGAAAATATTTTCTACCATTTCAGGGGGTTTTCTTTTTTTAAATGTGGACACTAGGCCCAAATTTTAAATTTTAAATTTTAAAGGATCCTGACAGTGACAGGGTTAAAAACAGTGATTCAAGGAATAGTCATAGGACCCCGAAACAAAACCACTGGTCAACAAGAATAAAAATAATAAAAAAAAAAAGTTGCCAAATATATCTGAAGGTATTTAGAGTATTTTGAGGTTGCTGAATTTGAAAGTGGCAGATTTTCCAAATTGGCTCTAGCTTATGAGATACTGAATACCCATCCTCAATTAACAGGGAACCCGGGCCCTAACACATTTCAGGGGGGCCCCCTTATACGGCTGGGTTGGGTTGGGGGGTACCGCCTTACCCTTTGGGGTTTCAGCCGTACTAGTACGGCTTATTTTGCCAGGGTTTGGTCGTACTAGTACGCCTAAATTCTAGCGCCCTCAAATCAAGCAGGGAAAAAGGCTGGTAGGCCTAGATGTGAGAGAATGGGTCTGTGCGGTCAGTGTGCGCAGTATAAAAATAATCCTGCAGAAAACACTGCATAATGAGGGGAAAATAACTAACCGTGTTTTTGGTTTAAAACTGCGACTTTTTCAGTCTATTTTCGTCGATATTTTTGCTTGTATTTCTTTTTTTAAGTCTCATTTGATAGAATGGATGATATATTACAGAAATAGAGATAATTTTGACTGGTTTCACGATGACAAGTACCTTGAAGCTGAGCGCAAAATGCGAAAATGTTCGATTTTTTCCTATGTTCAAGAGTAAACAAATCACGCCATGCGTCAATACACATCAACTGGGTAGTCTAATATTCTTGCACAAGTGCGCTGATATTATTTATACCATTTTACAATGATGCAGTTGTATACATAACGGAAAAATTTTTTTTATTTTTGTGAGAAAAAAAAAATTTCAAAATGGAAAGAAAAAGTAATGAAAAAGGGGGCCGGGAGCGTAACTAATGAACAGATAAAATGTTTTTTGGGGTGCCAGGAATGTCTGCCCATTTTTTTGGCCCCTATTTTAAAATTGGCATCTTTTGAAATTTGTGTAAATTGGCTAAATTGCAATTTCTGACCACCTTATTGGGTAGTTGAAAGGAAAAGGGGGGTGTTTCTTGTACTCAATTGATAGAACAAGGGGAAATTTCCCCTACGAAACAGCTATAATCTTAGTAGACTGAAACATTGGAATTTGCTGAAAATAGGGCTCAAAGTGGGTGAAATCGCCGATGCGTAAATGTCATCGATACCGCTAACTTTGCAAAACCAAAATTTCCCGTTAGTTCGACCCAAATTTCATAATTTTGGTGTCGTTGTGATCGGAAAAGATTCTCTATCATTTCATAAAAATTTTTTTTCCCCGAAAAGTTTGGACCCTGAGCGTGTTTGGAGAGGGCCTGTGGCCCCCAAAAGGGTTAAGCGGAAATCCCCAAAAAAAGCGGAACGCCTTTTTTCCACTTATAAACGCATGTAAATACCAGACAAGTTTAAACTAACTTATATTAAGTTAGTAATAGAACTAGGCATTAAAAAACAATAACAAGTCAGTAACAAACTAGGCTTTAAAAAAACCAAATAAAATATGTACATACAAAAATTCATACATTCATTTACTTACCTTAAAATTTTTGTAGTCTTAATGTAGGATGAAAACGGGGTAGTACGTATTTATTTGTAGGAAGTCAGGTGTAGGTAGCCGGTAGATGTAGTTATGTAGTCTGTGGGGCTCCCAAGGGGCTACCCCCTACCCCCCGGCTATACAATATTTAATGGGGCCCCACAGCCATATTATTACCATCGATATACCTTGTTCACCAAGTTTAATCTTTTCTAACAACTCTGTACCTTCAGATGCTGACAAACAAATTCAAAAATTATTATTTCCAATTTGGGGGTTTAAAAGTAATGAATCGCCCCAGCCATGGTACCTTTGCCTTTGAATGGTTTCAATTTTTCCCCTCCCCCACACCCTGGCTCTGGGCCAGGCTTGTCAAAACAGGAAGGCCTCACTTATACAACAGGTTCAGTTCTGGGCTACCACTGTTAAAACGAAAACCCCGCTTAAAGTGAATTTACTAATCCCCCGCCCCCCATTTTTTCAAGTTCATATGCTTACACTATCATATAATACACAAACAATAGTTTAGGAAAAAAAATGCAAAAAAGGGAAAAAATTACTTGCCTTAAAATTTTTTCACCCTTAGCTTATAGTGAGTGAATATATTTTTGGGAAATCTGAAAAAAAAAAAATTTTTTCTATTTAAAAACCACTGTATTTCAAAACATTGTAAAGCGGGGCCTGCCTGTCCTAAAATTTACTGTTTTTTTGGGGATGTTAACATACTCCTAAAAAACGATCCATGCCCCCCCTTTGCCTCTTCTAGGGGGCCTTCTGCCCGGGGGGGGTTTTGGGATCTTAGAAACGATCTGAAAAAAGCATTTAAAAAAAAAAATTTTTTAGTACAACACAGGAACTGCCATGTCCCAATCCTAAATTAATATATCAGCACGTCAACCCCCCACACAAAAAACACACACACAAAAAGGGACAAATATGTAAACACACATGCTTTCCCCGAGTGCGGTGAAAAAAAAGGATGACATGTTTAGGAAAAAAATTCAGATGTCAAGGGGAAAGTCTTCACACAGCAGGCACTAGCAGGCATCAGGAAATATTAACTAACCCAACAAAGTATGTATTTAAAATTTTTATATAAAAAATATTTGCTAGAAAGGAAAAAATTTGAAATATTTGATGACTAGGGAAAAAAAACATAAAGGCTACATATCAAAACTACAAAACCTATAAAATAACCCCCGATATAATGAACTTTTAAAAAAATTTAAAGTCTGTGAAACTCTTTCCCTGTAGTTTCAAAAGTTTATTCCCAAAGTAAAATAACTGAATTTATTTTTAAACCCTTTTTTAAATACAACTTCCCTCATGAAGAGTTCGTTCTAAGACCACGTCCCGTAAAAAGGGTCATTAAACAAGGGCATACTATGATGATAGTGGTTTGTGTCAACCATCTTTGATATTGTTTTAATGTCATTTTTACCTTTTTAACATTTTTTGTATATTTTTTTAAAATTTTTACAGTAGTGTACTGTATCTGCAATAAACAGAATAAAGGGGAAAAAAGCTCTAATATACATTTAGGTATGCCCTACTTTGGGGAGCCCCCGTAAGTAGAGTCTGCCCCGGGGGGCCATTTGGGGGGGGGGTACCGGCAAATCTCAACAACAAATAAAATCAGAGTCGTCTGTAAACGGCACACGCTAAGTGAGGGAAGCTGTTTTAAATTTTTTTTTTTTTCTATTTTTAACATTACAGTGGACCCCCCAGTTTCAGTCATAATTCATTCAGAAATATTAATGGGTTTCCCAATTTTTTCCTTAAGGAAAAATTTAAAAATTTGATTTTTTCAGACCCCAAAAAAAACAAAAACACTTTAAAAAACTTACATAATTGTTGATTTCCCAGGTGACCGGGGAAAATCAGGGGTCCCTGTATTTTATTTTTTTGGGGACAAAATCCCCCAAATTTTTTTATATTAAATTACTGTACCCCGAATATTTTTGGTAAACTGCACAAATTTGGGGCAATATACAGTGGTCCCCCCGGGTTTTTTGCATCTCCAAACTCGAACATTTATGAAGGGATTTTTTAAAAGTGCTGTTTTCAAGTTATTTTTTTTGGGGGGTGGAATAGACTAACCCCGTGACATTATTTCTTAAGGAATAAAAGTTTGTAATGGCATAAAAACATTCTGGAATGAATTTTCAGCCCAAAAAACCCAGGGACCACTGTACAAATAACTGAATTTAACCCTTTCGGGGGGTTTTTGGGCGACAAAACTTTCCACTGGGGTTTTTGACGTACGCCTAAAATTTTTGCGCCCTCAAATCAAAAGAAACAGGCTGTTAGGCCTATATGTGATAGAATGGGTCTGTCGGTCAGTGTGCAAATATAAAAAAAAATTCCCCCACCACACAGTGCATAATGAGGGAAAAAACGGGCCCTGTTTTTTTGGGTTTTAAAAAAGCGACTTTGCAGTCTATTTTCATATGGTATTTATTGTTGTATTCTTTTTTGGTCTCATTTGATAGAATGGAAGATATATTACAGAAATAAAGATGTTTTTTTTTTGGGTTTTTTTACAATAAAAATTTAAAATTTTATCAAAGTAGCGAAAATTTGGGGGGGAATGTTCAAAAATAAAAAATTTTCCCCAAACCCCAAAAAACACATAAATTGGCGAGTCAATTTCATGCAAAGTGCTCTAATGATATTTATACCTTTTTTCAGTGATGCAGTTGTATACATAACAGTAAATCTTTTTTTTTTTTGGGGGAAAAAAAATTCAAAATGGAAAGCAAAAGTAATGAAAGGGGGGCCTGGGGGCGTGACTAATGAACAGAGAAGATGTTTTTTTGGTGCCAGGAATGTCTCCCTTTTTATTATCCCCCCTATTTTGAAATTGGTTTTTTTAAAATTTTTAAAATTTTTGGAAATTGTTTTTTTCTGACCACTATTTTGGGTAGTTGAAATTGGAAAAAAGGGGTTTTTTTTTAAAAAAACCGATAAAAAAGGGTTTTTCCCCAGGAAAAAAGCTATAACTTTAGTAGACTAAAATTTTTGGGGAATGTCCCGAAAATGGGGCTAAAAGGGGGAAAAACCCCCGGATGCGTAAGTGTCATGGTTACCGCAAACCCCGAAAAAAAAAATTTCCCTGTTATTTTTCGACCCAAATTTCATAATTTTTGGGGGCATTATGGGGGGAAAAAAAATTTCTATTTTCCCAAAAGAAAAAAAATTTTTTTGTTTTAAATTCGTGGACCCTAAAACTTTTTTCAAAAAACCCCCTTTCCCCCCCCAAAGGGTTAATCAAACATCATTAAAAAAAAACCCCCCTTTTAAAAAACCCCAAACCCTTTTAAAATTCTGTTATATATTTTTGGTTTCCCCAAAAATTTTCGTGTTTTCAATAAATCACCATTTAAATTTTTTTTATACTACAAGTCACGATAAAAAAATAATTTAATGTGGAAAAATTTTTTTCCCCTCCATGCTTTGAGAAACACCATTTTTTTTAAAAAGGGCTAGCATCAATCCTTGTTGTGAACCCCCCAAAAAAGTTTTATTCTGGATGTATCCCATACCATACATCTTTTTTATTCCCCCCCTTTTCTTGTCTTTGGGTATTATAATTTCCCGGCATAAAAAAATTGTACAGGAGGCCCCCCATATAAAAACTTCCACTTTCGGTGTTTCCCCATTTTCATTGGCTTTCAATCGGGGGCCATCTTCATTATTTGTGTTTTTTCCTTTTTTGGGGGTTATATATAACAGTTTCTAAGGGGAAAGGGGGAAACAACGCCCTATTTTAAGGTAAATACTGATTACTTTTATTTTCTTTATCTTTTTTTTTTTTTTGGGTGTACTGGCACTTTTGAGTGGCCCCGTAATTTACGACTTGGGGCCCAAATGTCAGCCCCCTAATACTTGCCAAAAATTTAGCTCCTTCAAATCTGTTGGAAGAAAGCTGGTGGGTTTTTTATGAAAGAATGGGTCTGGGTAGTCAGTGTGCACAAGGAAAAAAAACCCAAAAACAGTACATAGAAAAAAAAATCCACCCGTTTTTTTGGTTTTAAAAAAAGCGCCCCGTGGGTTTTTTTTTTATGGTTTTTATGGTTGTATTCTCGTTTTTTGGTTTTCATTTGATAAAAAGAAAAATTTTAAAAAAAAGAAGTTTTGATTGTTTTTAATGAAAAGTACAGTAAACCCCTTTAAAAAAACCCCCTTAATATCGGCAAAATTTAAAAAACGGCAGCTTTTTCAACCCAAAAAATTGGCTTGATTTTCGCCCCTTGGCTTAAAAAAACCCGGGCATATGAAACGTCCCCCTATTTGTGTCCCCCAGCGGGCACACAAACACCATTCCGGTCAGTGTGCCATTGTTTAAACCCCAAGGCCCCCTCACCCCGTGTTCATCCCCAAAATTTTTCATTATTCCATTGTTTTTTGTGCTTGAACTGCTAAATAAGAAACCCTGGGCCCAAAAAACTCCTAGTGCCAGCCCTTTGGTAAAAAAATGAAAACACGATTGAAGTTAAAAAAAAGGGGGATAAAAAAATATAAAAATGGAGTGCGGTGAGGGGTTTTTCCCCCGGATGTAAGGGGGGAAAAGGGGCCATTCAACCCCTCACTTCCATCTTGTTGAAAAAAAAGGGGGAAAAAAAGGGTTTATGTTCAAAAAGGGGGAATATGCTAAAAAAAAAAAATGAAATAAATTTGAAGAAGTTGAGGGAAATTTTTGCTTTTTTGGATCAGACAAAAAAAAGTTAGCGGGGGATATTTTCACAGTCAATGATTTTGCAAAAAGGGAAGGCAGTTGTTTTACTCTGTAAAAAAACCCGGGGAAAGAGTGCTGATGTTGATGAATTAAAGGGGCCCCCAAGGCTTTTTGAAAATTTCCAAAAACGAATGGCATACACAATGTTGTGGCATGGAGAGGCGGGGGGGTTCCCCGACAAATTGCAGCTAAAAAAATTTTTTGCAAAATTAAAAAGGGGGGGAAAAGAGGCGAAAAATTTTAAACCCCCAAAAGTGTTCAATTGTGAAAAAACGGGCCCTTTTTTAAAAAAAAATCCCAAAAAAGGACCTACATCACGAAAAGGGGGAAAAAGCACTCTCAGGACACAAAACCTAAGAAAAACAGGCTAACTCTCATGTTGTGTTTAATGCTGGGGGGGATTTAAAAGGGGAAACCCCCTGGTGTATCACTGAAAAACCCCTTTTCCCCAAAAAAAAAGTGTCCCCAAAGGGTAATTTTGTGTGATGTGGGGGAAAGGGGGAAAAGTAAGGCATGGGTCACGAGGGGGAAATTTTTCCCCTTGGTTCAATGAAGTGTTTTGGGGCCCCCCCGTGGGAAAAAAAACCCCCTGGAAAATAAATTGCCATTTAAATTTCCTCCTGATACGTAATGGACAAGCTCCCCCTTTTTTTCCTCGGACTTGGAAAGGGAAATGGAGAAGGTTTTGTTCATCCCGAGTGAAGTTCTTTCCCCCCCTACCCTTTTCTCCTCCAGCCCATGGACCAGCAGGTCATTTCAAACTTAAAAAAAATCTACACCAAGCAATGTTTCAAAGGGCTTTGACATAACCTCAGACTCTGAATTGACCCTAAATGTTCTGGGAAAATTTCAATATCCCCTTCATCGCCTTATAGGTGGGGTTGGAAAGTACTTCAAATGAACTCTCTTGGAAAAATTGTGGAATTTGTCTCGAAAAAGATTTTGAAGGGTTTGGGGCTGACCTGACACCCCCATCCGTTGTAAAAAACTGTGGTTTGGGGGCCCCTGGGGATGGAGGTTAGGGGTAGGATGTGGAAGAGTTGGTGGGGACCACAATGAAGAACCCACTGAAGAGCTGCTGGACCTTAACTAAAAACAGAAGACCAGAGCTCAGGAAATTGCTTCAAGGAGGGGAAGGGAGGGAAAAGTTGTTTTCTTAAGGGTTGGGGCGTGTGCAATGTGGACTAGGATGGAAAGATTTGGGGGGAATCACCGAAAAAGCTGTTGCAGGCAGTGTATGCGACATGTTAAAGACAATGTCTTGTCACATTTTAGGACTTTTTAAAAGAACCCCAGAAACAGACCCTTTTGGACAGTTCAGTGGTACCCGATTACGATTTTTTTCGTTTGAGAATGCTGTTCAATGCCATTACCAAAATTTACCCCCTGGAAAAATTAAAAAGACTGTATTTTTCCCCCAAAAAATACTTAAAAAGCATTTAAAAAATAAACACAAAAGGGGGATTTTGGGGACCATCGCCGGGCCACTTAATTTTTAGACAGGGGTCGTGACTCTAAAACCTGGTCCTAGTGGCAAAAAAAAAAAAGGGGGAAAAACCCCCGAAAGGGGGCCTGGGGTCTTAAGGAAAGGTTCCCCCCTTAAACATTAAACTCCTTCCCCCCCCTCCTGTCTTCCACAAAACCCTCTTAATAAAGGTAAGTGTCAAGTTTTCTGTTTTATACTTTTGCTTTTGTTTTTTGTGAGATAAATGTCGTTTTTTTGTAAAAAAAAAATTTTTTTAAAAACTTTTGGGTGTCTGGGAAAGGATTAATTTGTTTCATTATTTCTTATGGGAAAATGGTTTTAAATCGTCCATTTTTAAAGGGGCTCTCTGGAACGGATTATGGGCCCCATTTTAAAGGGCCCACTGTACCGAAACTGAGCTTATGTGGAAAAACTTTTGATTTTTTTAACAAATAAACAAATACGCCTGTCCGTGTCCGGGCCAGTCTAATAAAGTCCCGAAGGGTTGACTTTTTTATACAATTGTAATAATGCAGTAGTCTCATAGCATAAATCTTCTTTTTTGTGGAAAAAAAAATTAAAAGGAAAGCAAGAGTAATATAAGAGGGGGGCCGGGCGGACTAGTGAACAAAAAAATGTTATTTACTGCGGGGAAAGTCTGCCTTTTTATTTGGCCCATTTTGAAATTGGCATCTTTTGAAATTTGGGGAAATTTGGGCCCAAAATTTCCCAAATTTTTGACCACTTTTTGTGTAGTTGAAATCAGTAAATGGGCAGTTTCTTTATCAAACATGAACAAATGGGTTCTAAAAGAAATAGCTCGGTTTTGCAGTAACACCTGGTTATCAGGCTCTGGTCAACATGAGGCCTGGTCACAGACCGGGGGGCCCGGGCGTTGGCCCCCCGGAATTTCTCGGTAAACTTCAATGGAATTGGCCAAAAAAGGGTCAAATTGGGCCAAAAAGCCTTTGGGGCGAATTTTCCCCAATTTTTCCCCCAAATTTCACTTTTGGTGTCATTAAAGGAAAAAAATTCATCCTTTCATGAAAAAAAAATTTTTTTAATTTTGCAGCGAATTAAGGATCGGGCTGGACACTAAAGGGGGTTCTTGCCACATGGTTGTTTAAAAAAAAAATTCTTATGAAATGATGTTTTTCTGAAGATAATGAAACCAATAGCACGAAATTTGATGGAAAACTTGCAAAATTTAAAACGTGAAGTTGGTGATCTCGGCATATTTATGCATCAATTTCACCCACTGAGCCCTATTTTGGGTTAATTCCATTTTTCCCAGTCGACCAAACCCATAGCTATTTTGCTAGAACTCCTTTTATTCTATCGATTGAGTACAAGAAACTGCCCTTTTACCCATTTCAACTACCCAATAGTGATCAGAAATTACTAATTTGGCTAATTTCACACAAAATTCAAGATAGGCCAATTTCAAAATAGGGCCCAAAGAATAAATAATGTAGACATTTCTGGCACTAAAATAACATTTTTCTGTTCATTAGTCACGTCCCCGGGCCCCCTTTTTATTCGCTTGTTTTTCTTTTTAAAATTTTTATTCACTCAAAAAATAGAAGATTTAATGTTGTTCAGACTACTGCATAATTGTAATAAATGTACAGTGGTACCTCGAGTTCGATGGCCCCCAAAATCGCCCTTTTATGTAAGTTTTTTTTTAAATGCTTTTGTAAGTATATTTTTGGGGTGTAAAGGACTAGTCTATTTACATTATTCCTTATGGGGATAAATTCGTTTGGTAATGGCACTTGAACAGCATTCTGACGAAAAATATGTAATTTTCGAGTACCACTGTATAAATAAAGTCAGTGCATTCGTAAGTGCATATTAGACCAGCCAGTTGATACATGACATGATTTATTTACTTGAACATTAGCAAAAATCGAACTTTCCGCTACTTTGGGGCTAAATTTTCAAACTACTTTTAGTCAAGTAAACCACCCCAAAATCATCTTTTATTACTGTATACAGTATCTTCTATTCCATCAATTGATATCAAAAAACCGGAATACAACCATAAAATCCATACGAAAAAACACCACAAAGTCAATGTTTTAACAAAAACACTTGTGCAGTTTTTCTCATTATGCACTGTGTGATGCTTTCTCCTTCAAGATTGGAAGCCACTAGAATTTTGGCGTAGTATTATGGGACCGACACTGGCTTCAAAGCCATAATATTGGGACTGATCCCAAAGGGTTAATATTGATAGCATAAACATGTTATCAGGCATTTTAGATACATTGAAAATTAAAACTGTTCTTTTCCACCCAGCGGCAATTTTGGCTTATCGTTTGGGTCGAGAACCTTAGGAGCCATATGAATGGGGCCTGCCTGTACTACCGATGCTGAAGATGGAAAGAAAATTAACCCTCTCGCTGTTTTTTCTCATAGATCTACGTCACTGTGGTCAAGTCGCTTACAAATACAGTAGAACCTCGTTACTCAAACTTAATTCTTTCAGAAGACTGTTTGAGTGCCGATCTTTCGAGTACCAATGAATTTCTCCCATGACAAATAATGTAAATTAGATTAATCCATTTGGCCCCCCAAAAATACACTTACAAAAGCATTTTAACATTAAGTCTACAAGCCTAGCATCCCATAAATCTAAAAAAATAAACAATGCTTGTCTATCCAAGTGATAGACAAGAAAACTCCACTTTTAACCCTTTGGGGGTCGAGAGGCCCCCCGTAAACTTGTTCTCGGGTGAAAAATTTTCAGAAAAAAATAAATTATTTTTCTTATGAAATGATGAGAATCTTTTTCCGATTATAACGCCACCCAAATTACGAAATTTGATCGAAACTAACGGAGTTATGCCCCGTAAAATTAAACGGTATCGATGACATTTACGCATCGGCCCATCTCGCCCACTCTGACCCTATTTTCAAATTCCCTGTTTCAGTCTACTAAAATTTTAGCTATTTCACTAGAACTCCATTTCTTCTATCGATTGAGTACAAGAAACCACCTATTTACCAATTCAACTACCCAAAATAGTGGTCAGAAAATGGCAATTTGGCCAATTTCACACAAATTTCAAGCGATGCCAATTTCAAAATAGGGTCCCGAATAAACAAGGCAGACCTCCGGGCACTAAAATAACATCTCTGTTCATTAGTCACGTCTCCAGGCCCTCTTACATTACTTTTGCTTTCCATTTTGAATTTTTATTCTCACAAAAAAATAGAAGATTTACTGTTATGTATACAACTGCATCATTGTAGAAATTGTATAAATAATATCAGTGCACTTGTGCAAAAATATAACATGCCAGTTGATGTGTATTGGAGCATGGCGTGATTTGTTTACTCTTGAACATCGACAAAAAAGAACATTTTGCTACTTTGCGCTCAGTTTCAAGGTACTTGTTATCGTAAAACCAATCAAAATCATAACCATTTCTGTAATATATCTTCCATTCTATCAAATGAGGGCCAAGAAAACCAGAATACAACCACAAATACCATACAAAATACACCGAAAATCGGTTTAAACCAAAAAAAACGGTGGGGTTTTTTCTCATTATGCACTCGTGCTTCAGGATTTTTATACTGCACACTGACCACCCAGACCCATTCTTTCATATGTAGGCCTGCCAGCTTTCTTCCACCAGATTTGAAGGCACTAGAATTTAGGCGTACAAATGCGTGACTGACCCTGGCTGCAATGGCGTACTAGTACGGGACCAACCCTCAAAGGGGTTTAAAACACCACCTGCATTCCTACACAAAAAAGAGCCAGTCTGTCCTTCATTGGCTTGTGTCCTGGGAATGATTTCCTCTTGGTGATATATTCTGTTTGGCATTTTTTTCCTAAATAAACCTGTCTCATCACAAATTGAACACTTTTGGGGGGAAAAAACCCCAGCCTCTACATAGTCATAAATCGCTGACAAATTTCTCCCGCAGGTCGTGTTTTTTTGGTTGAATGCCGGGCAAAGGTTGACTGGGGCAATTTTTTTTTTAAATTTTGGGGGGCTTTAATCCTTAACCCACTGTTTTTTTTGATATACCCCAAACATGTGGGAAAATTTTCCCTAAACTGGGGATCTATGCAAGGGGAGTATAAAAAAAAAAATTTGCCTCATGCAGTGCATGATAGGAAAAGAAAATGACAAGGGGGTTTAAAAAACCTTGTTTTTAGCAATTTTCATGGATTTGTTGGATCTTATTTATCATTTGGCAGGATGAAACTTTAAATGAAAAAGATTTTTGGGGGATTTCAGATCTGAAGTGGCAAATTTTCCTCAAATGGTGAAAATTTTGATTTTGGGGTTTTCCTGAGGAAGGGGGGGGCCCTCCTTCCCTCAGGGCTGTTTTTTTGTTTTTATAAGTCTGCTTTTTTTGGTACCTGAAGGGATTCCAAGGGGCAAAGCCCCCATGGCCCCGGGGGCCCCCGGCCTTGTGTGATGATAAACGATGAAATTTCTTGGTTTATATTTATTGCCAAAAAATAGGATAAAAATAAATGGGGTTTTTTTTTTGTGGATTCAAAATGTAAGGAAATTTTAGAAATGGCCTTGATTGTTAATTTCGAGGAAAA
>WNWK01033867.1:0-20831 GCA_009830355.1 Cherax destructor | reverse complement strand
ATATATATATATATATATATATATGAAAAGACAACCACTATGAAAAAATAAAAAGAATTCCAAGCACTTTAATAAACTACTCACATTATCAAGGAACTATAAAAGGAAACATGAAAAAGAAGGCTTATAATGGGCAGAATACACCTACACCTCTTTAAAGCCTTCTTCTCACTTTTCCTTTTTTATAGTTCCTTGAAATTTTGTTTGAAAACGGAATTCCTCTATTTTTTCATAGTGGTTTTCTTGCATTTTTTGATATCACCTGTTTACTGTGATTTTTTTGCATATATATATATATATATATATATATATATATATATATATATATATATATATATATATAAAAACAAGAAAACCACTAAAAAAAAATAGAAAAATTCCAAGCGTTTTTTGGACTACTCACATTATCAAGGAACTAAAAAAGGGAAACATAACAAGCAGGCTTATAAGGGCAAGACTACCTCACAGTAAATCACACTAACAAAGACTACACCCTCACAATGGGTAACATCGCACGACTCTGTGAAGGGAACAAAAGAAAGGACCTAAAAACTTTTCCCCAAAAAATTTAAAAGATTAGCCCAATTTTTATCATTAAATTTTTCCCCCAAATTTTATTAATTATAAATGAACCCAATTTATAAAAACCCAAAAAAAATATTCATATTTTTTTTCAAAACCTTTTAATGAAACATGATTCTATTATATTCCTCTAAACCATGGACTTCCTTAATACAACCTTCTCAGCTTTTTAAAAATCAATTGGATGGTTAAAGTCTCTCATGAATAAATAAAAGCAAGAATTTTGTCCATTTCCCAAATCCCCTATATTTATGTTTTTTAATCTTGGTTCAAGCCCTTTTACCAGTTTGACCATAAAAAACTTTATCCATATTTAAGAGATCTTATAGACACAAAAGTAACATTTTGGGAAATTTTTTTCAAAATCTTTTTTCTGTATCAAGATTTTTAAAAAAACAACTTTGATATTAAAATTCTTAAGAAAGGGAAGGGATATCAATCAAGTTTGATAACCAAGCCTTCTTGCTATGTTTCCTTTTATAGTTCCTTGATAATGTGGGGTAGTCACGAAAAAACGCTTGGAATTCTTCTATTTTTTTTATAGTGGTTGTCTTGCAAAAAATATATATATATATATATATATATATATATATATATATATATATATATATATATATATATATATATATTGCCCGGGGACTGTGAAACAAAAACCCAAACTTTTTACATGATGGTAGGATTGCTGGTGTCTTTTTTTTGTCTCATTAAATGCAAGATTTAAAGGTATGTCTTGCTACTTCTCACACTTAGGTCACACTACACATACACGTTTATGTATACACAATCATCTGATTTTTCTTTGATTTTATTTTTAGTTCTTGCTTTTGTTTTCCCTTTCCTTCCATGTGGAAGTGGAATAAGAATCTTTCCCCCGTAAGCCATGCGTGTTTTAAAAAATCAACTAAAATCCCGGGGGAACAAGGGGTTTTGAAACCCCTTTTTTCCTGTATAGCTTACTAAAAAGAAAAAAAAAGGAAAAAAGTGGGATTTTTTGAATGTCCGTGGATTTTGTGTAAATGAAAAAGAAAAGATGATTTAAAATTATGAATAAAAAAAGCTGGATGTCCGGCCAAAGTGAGACAAAGCTGAAGGGGGTAGGAGAGTTTCAGTGGGGAGAAATAAATGGGATTAGATCGGGGGTTTCAAATAGAGTTAGAGCTAAAGGGAGTGGCAATAATGTTGAATAATCAGTTTTGGCAGGAAAAGAAAAAATATAAATTTTAAAAATTCAAGGATTATGTGGGTAAAATAAAGGTTGGATGTGAAAAGTGGGTTATAGTAAGTGTTTATGCACCTGGAAAGAGAAAGTGTAGAGGAGAAAAATTTTGGGGGAAATGTTAGTGAGTGGGGGAGTTTTGAACCAAGTGGGGGTAATTGTGGTTGGGGATCTTAATGCTAAAGTGGGAAAAAATGTTGTGGATGGGTAGTAGGTAAATTTGGGGTGGGGGTAAATGTAAATGGGGGAACCATTAATTGAGCTATGTGTAAAAAAGGGGTTTTGGTAATAAGTAATACATTTTTTTGAAAAAGAGGATAAATAAATATACAATTTAATAACCGAAAGGGAAAAATATTTTTTGGATTATGTATTGGGGAAAAAAGGTTGATGGTAGGTTTCCCCGGGATGTACATGTTTATAGAGGGAACGGGATATATCAGATCATTTTTTGGTTGTAGCTACATTTAAAGGGGAAAAAGGTAGATGGGAAAAAAAAGAAAATGGCAACAGCAAGTAAGAAATAAAAGTGATAAACTAAGGGAGGGGGAAAGTTAGGGTGAGATATAAGAAACTTTGGCAGAAAGGTGGGCTAGTGAAAGAAAGGAAGTAGTGGGGGTTGAAGAGAGTTGGGATTTTTTAAAAAATCAGTATTAGAATGTGGGGCGGGTTTGTGGCAAAGGGGGGGTTGGGTCCCAGGGGGGAAAAAGGGTGAGTGGTGGAATAAAAGAAAAGGTGTAAAAAAAAAAAAAGGTGGCTTATAAAGAGGTTTTTACAAAACAAAGTGTTAATGAAGAGCAGAGTATATGGAGAGTAATAGAAAGGTAAAAGGGGTGGTGAGAGAGTCAAAAGAAGGCGGATGAAAGAATGGGAGGGCTCTGTAAAAAGAAATTTTCCTGAAAAAAAAAAAAAAAATTTGGGGTGGGTAAAAAAAGGTAAAAAAACCTAGGGAACGAATGGTTTTGTCAGTTAAAAAACGGGTGGGGGAGTTAGTAGATGGGGAGCTGGAGGTATTGGGTAGATGGCAGGAATATTTTGAGGAACTTTTTTAAAAGTTTTGATGAAAAAAAAGGGGGGAAAGGGGTAATTTCATGTACTGGCCAAGGAGGGACAACATCGTTTAGGGTGGGAAAGGGAGGATGTGAGTGTGGGGGGGGGTGCGTGAGGCATTACGTAGAATGAAGGGGGGAAAGCAGCTGGGAATTTTGGGGAAACATGACAGAAATGTTAAAAGCAGGGGGATATAGTGCTGGAGTGGTTGGTATTTTTGTTTAATAAATGTATGAAAAAGGGGAAAGGGACCTAGGGAAAATTTGGGAGAAAAGGGTTTTATTTTGGGTTTCCCTTTTTATAAAGGGGAAGGGGGGGTAAAGAGAGTGTAAAAATTATGGGGAATAAGTTTACTGAGTATACCAGGTAAAGTGTATTGGGAGGGTTATTATTGAAAAAAAATTGAAGGGAAGACAAAAGTAGGATTGCAAATGAGCAAGGAGGCTTTAGAGTGGGTAGGGGATGTGTAGATCAAGTGTTTACAGTGAAGCATATATGTGAACCCTTTTTTAATAAAAAGGTAAAAAGTTTTTATTGCATTTTTGGATTTGAAAAGGCATAAAAGATAGAGTGGAAAAGGGGAGCAAGTGGCAAATGTTGCAAGTGTATGGGAAAAGGTAGTAAGTTACTGAAGGCTGTAAAAAAAGTTTTTTTGAGGATAGTGAGGCTCAGGTTAGGGTGTGTAGGAGAGAGGGGATTACTTGGTAAAAGGAGGGCTTAGGCAGGGGTGTGTTGTCTAAGGTTTTTTTTAATATATTTATAGATGGGGTTGTAAAAAGTAAAAACAGGTGTTGGGGAGAGGGGTTTTTGGGGTTAAATTTTGGAAATTAAATGCAAAATGGGGTTGACACAGTTACTTTTTTCTGATGATACTGTGCTTATGGGGGAAAATTCCCAAAGAAAAAATTGCAAAAAGGGGAGTGGAAAGAGTTTGGGGGGAGGGGTAAAGGTAGAAAGTTAAAAAGTGAACATAGATAAGAGTAAGGTGATGAGGGAATCAAACGATTTAAATAAAGAAAATTGGATATCACATTGGAGAGAGGGATTATGGAAGAAGTAAATTTTTTCAGATATTTGGGAGTTGATGTGTCAGCGGATGGGTTTATGAAGGATGGGTTCCATAGAATTGATAAAGGGAAAAAAAGGTGAGTGGTGCATTGGGTATCTGTGGAGAAAAAACGTTATCCATGGAGGCAAGGAAGGAATTAAAAAGTATAGTGGTACCACACTCTTATATGGGTGAGGAGGAGGCTGAGGCAGTGGAGATGTCCTGTCTAAGGGCAATGTGTGGTGTAAATATTATGCAGAAAATGGAATGGGGAAATGGGGAAAAAGGTGTGGAGTTACTAAAGATTTGTCAGAGGGCTGAAGGGGGGTTGTTGGGGTGGTTTGGTCATTTAGAAATGGATCAAAGTAGAATGACTTGGAGAGCGTATAAATCTGTAGGGGAAGGAAGGCGGGGTAGGGTCGTCCAGAAAAGGTTGAGGGAAGGGGTAAAGGAGGTTTTGGGAAAGGGGGCTTGGACTTCCAGCAAGCATGTGTGAGCGTGTTAGATGGGAGTGAATGGAGACGAATGGTTTTGGGACATGACGATCTGTTGGAGTGTGAGCAGGGTAAAATTTTGTAAAGGGGATTCAGGGAAACCAGTTAATTGATTTAGTTGGACTTGAGTCCTGAAAGGGGAAGTACAATGCCTGCACTTTAAAGGAGGGGTCTGGGATAGTGACAGCGGGGAGGGACTATTCTCAGCTGTCGTATCTGAGCTCCTCTGCAAAGACAGTGATTATGTATGAGTGTGGTGAAAGTGTTGAATGATGATGAAAGTATTTTCTTTTGGGGATTTTCTTTCTTTTTGGGTCACCCTGCCTCGGTGGGAGACGGCCGACTTGTTGAAAAAAAAAATAATATATATATATATATATATATATATATATATATATATATGCTTATTCCTCACCTTCTAAATCTAATTCTAATACAGAATATAGTGTATGTATTAGGCATCAATGATTATTAAATGCTGATAGAATGTACAGCGTTTTTGATAAAATGTACTATGTGTAGTGTGTGTGTGTATAGTGTGTATGTGTAGTGTGTGTGTGTAGTGTGTGTATGTGGTGTATGTGTAGTATGTGTGTGTGTAGGTGTGTGTGTATGTGGTGTATGTGTAGTGTGTGTATGTGGTGTGTTGTGTAGTGTGTGTGTATGTGAGTGTGTGTATGTGTAGTGTTGTGTGGTGTGTGTAGTGTGTGTGGTGTGTGTAGTGTGTGTGGTGTGTGTGTGAACTTACTTATCATGTGCAAGGTGAGGTGAATCAAGTACTTGGTACTGGTTGGTCCTGGACCCTGGCTGGTTCTCAGGCATGGAGTGGTCTTCGAAGGGTTGGTCCTCCTGGTTCCATCGAAGTCTGGCAGGTCCTCGGTCTTCAGGGGTTCAGTGTACCCTTCAGTATAGTCTTGGCTGGGCACAGAGTCAGGCTACCCCTGAAGGGGCATCAGTACCCTCCTGCTACTCCACCAGCTGCTGAAGGAGGATCAGCGGAGTGTAGTACCTCTCCGGCAGGATCAGCGGAGTGTAGTACCTCTCCGGCAGGATCAGTGAGTGTAGCACCCCCAGCAGGATCAGCAGAGTGTAACACCCCCAGCAGGATCTGCTTCAGGCCTTCAGTGGGTGTTTCAGGGGTCTGGGAGGCCAGATCAGTGTCCTCCAGGTCGCTAGGGAGGTGTGAGGTAGGGCCCTGAGCCTGGGAGGTAGGGTCCTCTTTCTCTGAGGTAGGTTCCTCATCTTGGGAGGTAGGGTCCTCTTTCTGTAATGTAGGGTCCTCATTCTTTGAGGTAGGGTCCTCAACCTGTGAGGTAAGGTCCTCATTCTGTGAGGTAGGGTCCCCATCCTGGGACGTAGGCTCCTCATTCTTTGAGCTAGGATCCTCAACCTGTGAGGTTGGGTCCCCAGCCTGGGAGACAGGGTCCCCATCCAGTGAGGTAGGGTCCCCTGCCTGGGAGGTAGGGTCCCCAGCCTGGGAGGTAGGGTCCCCAGCCTGGGAGGTAGGATCCCCAGCCTGTGAGGTAGGGTCCCTAGCCTGGGAGACTTCTTCGGAGTCCTCCCGGGGATCCTCGATGTACACCCGGGGCTCACGGAGGCTCTCCGGTGCTAGGACCTTCGGAGGCAGGGACCCAGGGGCCTCATGCGCCAGCTCTACACCATTGATGGCACTCCGCTGCACGATGGCGATCTCTGCCAGTCCGTCCATTGCAAATTCTGCAACTTCCCTTTGTGAACCATCCTTGGGGTGTTCGGTCGATTCCTCACTGTCTAGGTCGAACACCAGCTCTGGGACCACCCCGTCTGCTTCCTCTCTGCCTCCATTCCCCATTCTGTAGGGAAATTGACCTCCATGACCCCCGGGGGTAATAGCATCGGACTTAGTTGACTCACTAGCAGGATCCCAAATTCCTCCGTTAAGCAATTTCCTCTCCTCCTCCGCCTGGAGTGACACGCCACCCGCCACCTGCTGTGACTCTCCTACGCCACCAAGCGATGACAGGAGTCCTGTATCCGTATGGACAGGGGGGTCGTTCTGGTCTAACAGTCCCCCTGGGGTCACCTGGGGGTCAGCAGCCTTGTCGACACCTTGGCTCACCTGGTGAGTCACCTGGGGCACCTGGCGGGTCACCTGGGGCACCTGGCGGGTCACCTGGACATAGGTGGCGCGATCGCCTGGCAGCGGGGAACAGGTCGCCGCCACAACCAGCAACAAGATCAACACTGAAATAAGAATAATAACAGGTGTTAGTCACCTTACACCTGCTGTCAGTGCTCACCTAGCAGTAAGTAGGTACCTGGATGTTAGTTACCTTACACCTGCTGTCAATGTTCACCTAGCAGTAAGTAGGTACCTTGGTGTTAGTCACCTTACATCTGTTGTCAGTGTTCACCTAGCAGTAAGTAGGTACCTAGATGTTAGCAACCTTACACCTGCTGTCAGTGTTCATCTAACAGTAAGTACGTACCTGGATGTTAGTTACCTTACACCTGCTGTCAATGTTCATCTAGCATTAAGTAGGTACCTGGGTGTTAGTTACCTTACACCTGCTGTCAGTGTTCACCTAGCAGTAAGTAGGTACCTGGATGTTAGTTACCTAACACCTGCTGTCAGTGTTCACCTAGCAGTAAGTAGGTACCTGGATGTTAGCTACCTTACACCTGCTGTCAGTGTTCACCTAACAGTAAGTAGGTACCTGGATGTTAGTTACCCTACACCTGCTGTCAGTGTTCACCTAACAGTAAGTAGGTACCTGGATGTTAGTTACCTTACACCTGCTGTCAGTGTTCACCTAACAGTAAGTAGGTACCTGGATGTTAGTTACCCTACACCTGCTGTCAGTGTTCACCTAGCAGTAAGTAGGTACCTTGGTGTTAGTCAACTTACACCTGCTGTCACTTCACCTAGCAGTAAGTAGGTACCTGGATGTTAGTTACCTAACACCTGCTGTCAGTGTTCACCTAGCAGTAAGTAGGTACCTTGGTGTTAGTCACCTTACACCTGCTGTCACTTCACCTAGCAGTAAGTAGGTACCTGGTGTTAGTCACCTTACACCTGTTGTCAGTGTTCACCTAGCAGTAAGTAGGTACCTGGATGTTAGTTACCTTACATCTGCTGTCACTTCACCTAGCAGTAAGTAGGTACCTGGGTGTTAGTCACCTTACACCTGCTGTCACTTCACATAGCAGTAAGTAGGTACCTGGTGTTAGTCACCTTACACCTGTTGTCAGTGTTCACCTAGGAGTAAGTAGGTACCTGGTGTTAGTCACCTTACACTGCTGTGACTTCACCTAGCAGAAAGCCAGGTTTCTGGTGAGTAGTACCTACACTGTTGTCAGGTACTAGCAGTAAGTACCTGGGTAGATACCATGACTGTACTTGTGACTCAGTAGTAGAAGCCTAGGTTTAGGAGTGACTGGGTGACCTGTAGGTGACTCACTTACCTGTGGGATATCCATGTGTACTTGGGTACCAGTGTACCTGGATGTACCAGTGTGTACCTGGATGTACCAGTGTGTACCTGGATGTACCAGTGTACCTGGTGTACCAGTGTGACCTGGATGTACCAGTGTACCTGGGTGTAGTGTGTACCTGGGTGTACCAGTGTACCTGGGTGTACTAGGGTGTACCTGGATGTACCAGTGTGTACCTGGTGTACCACTGTGTACCTGGGTACCATGTGTACCTGGGTGTACCTGGATGTACCAGTGTGTACCTGGGTGTACCAGTGTACCTGGGTGTACCAGTGTGTACCTGGGTGTACCTGGATGTACCTGGGTGTACCAGTGTACCTGGGTGTACCAGTGTACCTGGGTGTACCAGGTGTACCTGGATGTACCAGTGTACCTGGGTACCAGGTGTACCAGGATATTCCTGGGTGAACCAGTGTACCGCTGTGTACCTCGGAGTTCCTGGGTGTACCTGTATGTACCAGTGTACCTGGGTGTACGTGTTTACCAGTCTGTACTTGTATGTACCAGTGTGTACCTGGGTGTACCTGTGTGTACGTGGGTGCACCTGTGTACATCTGGGTATACCAGTGCGCCTGGGTGTACCTGTGTGTATGTGGGTGTACTTCTGTGTGAACCATTGTGTACCTGTGTACCATTGTGTACCTGTGTGTACCAGTATCTGTCCCAGTGTACTGTAATCAGTACTGGGTATACCAGTGTCCCTGGGTATACCAGTGTGTACCTGGGTATACCAGTGTAGCTGGGTATACCAGTGTGTACCTGGGTATACCAGTGTAGCTGGGTATACGAGTGTGTACCTTGGTGTACCAGTGTGCACCGGTGTGTACCTGTGGCTACAAGGGTATCCCTATGTATACTAGGGTATCCGTGTATACCAGGGTATCCCTGAGTGTACAAGGGTATACCTGGGTATCCCTGGAGGAAGAACAGGATACCAGTAATAAGAGGACAGGCTGGGATAGGAAAAGATAAGCAGGTGAAGACACTCCACCCATCCTGTTTCCTGTATTTGTGGTTCCACGAGTCGAGTCATGGCTCCTGGTCCCGCCTCTTCACTGACCGCTACTAGGTCCTCACTCTCCCTGCTCCGTGAGCTTATCATACCTTGTCTTAAAACTATGTATGGTTCCTGCCTCCACTACATCACTTGCTAGACTATTCCACTTCCTGACAACTCTATGGCTGAAGAAATACTTCCTAACATCCCTTTGACTCATATGAGTCTTCAACTTCCAGTTGTGACCCCTTGTTTCTGTGTCCCCTCTCTGGAACATCCTGTCTCTGTCCACCTTATCTATTCCTCGCAGTATTTTGTATGTAGTTATCATGTCTCCCCTAACCCTCCTGTCCTCTAGTGTCGTCAGGCCGATTTCCTTAACCTTTCTTCGTAGGACAATCCCTTAGCTCTGGGACTAGTCTGTTGCAAACCTTTGCACTTTCTCTAATTTCTTGACGTGCTTGACCAGGTGTGTGTTGAGTTGTGTTGCGTTGTGTTGAGTAGTAAGAGAGCAACACAATCATTGTACAGCCTCACACCAACAACTACCACAACTACCACAATTGATCAAGGTGGTGCTGGTAGTACGACCTTAAGCAATTTGTTGACACTGTACTTAAAGCAAGGTAATTACATCCTTCCTGGTGTACACAGTGTACACTGTTGTGTGTACACTGTTGTGTGTACACTGAATGTACACTGTTGTGTACTGTTGTGTGTACACTGAATGTACACTGTTGTGTACTGTTGTGTGTACACTGTATGTACAGTGTATGTACAGTGTTGTGTGTACACTGTGTTGTGTGTACACTGTGTTGTGTGTTCACTTATACAACACACACACCAAACACACACCACACAACACACACAAACACACACCAAACACACACCACACACACACACCAAACACACCAAACACACACCAAACACAACAAACACACCAAACACACACCAAACACACACAACACACACACAACACACACAACACACACCACACACACACACCAAACACACCAAACACACACCAAACACACACCAAACACACACCAAACACACACCAAACACACACCAAACACACACAACACACACCAAACACACACCAAACACACACCACACACACACACCAAACACACCAAACACACACCAAACACACACCAAACACACACCAAACACACACAACACACACACAACACACACAACACACACCAAACACACACCAAACACACACCAAACACACACAACACACACACAACACACACCAAACACACCAAACACACACCAAACACACACCAAACACACCACACAAACTCATTGAAAATTAAAACTAAATGAAAACCAGTGAAAATAAAAACCAATTAAATTTAAAAATACAAAATAAAACCAATGTAATAAAACCAGCTAAAATAAAAACCTGGAAAATAAAACCACACTACTTGCTCAAACCATTTTTCCAAAGATGTCACAGACGAGGTTTTAATAATAAAAACCGTAGCTACAGCCTCATGTTTTTTTTAGTTTATCTTTCACAGCTTAAATATCCCAGGTATTGTATAGTTTTTATCACTAATAATAGCCTATTAGGTGGTTTTTACTACAGTTAATCAATTCTGGGGGGTTTACCACTTGTTTTTAACACTGATATTCAACAATGAGTGGTTTTTATCATGGGCACTGGCGTTTCGATGGGTTTAAGAGCGGTTTTTAACACTGTAATCACCCCTGGCTGGTTTTTAACGCTGGCGGTCACCTCTGAGTGGGTTTAACATCGGTTTTTAACACCGATAATCACCCAAGGCTGGTTTTTTATCATTGGCAGTCACCTTTGGGTGGGTTTAACGGCGGTTTTTAACACTGATAATCCCCATGGCTGGTTTTTAACGCTGGTGGTCACCTCTGAATGTGTTTAACCGTGGTTTTAACACTGATAATTACCCCTGGTTGGTTTTTTCTCATTAGCAGTCTCCTCTGGGTGGGTTTAACAGCGGTTTTTAACACTGGTAATCACCCCTGGCTGGTTTTTAAGACTGATTGTTACCTCAAAGTGGTTTTTATTACAGGTAGTCACATCTGGGCTGGTTTAGCAGTGGTTTTTATCACTAATAACCGCCTGAGGGTGGTTTTTACCAGCGGTATTTAAAACCTTCACTCGCCTCCGGGTACTCCCGAACCCTCCAACAGCGGTTTTCAAAGAAATAAAGGCTAAAAAAAAACGAGGTTTTTTGAGGGAGCGGAGGAGCGATAACCTTCCTCTACCACGGTCAGTGAAACACTGAGCTGAGCGTTTACTCTCCAGCACCTTAACAACATTGCTAACTTTAGCGTCTTTCCAATGAGCCATTTCCTCTGGTTTTAGAGGGTTTTAAGTGTGTTTAAGCGATGGGTAAAAATCACTTTGCCACTTGTAAGGTGCACTTAAGTGCCACTAACTTATTTCCAACACTTTTTTACAAAGCATCTTTAGCGATTCTCAAATGAACGATTTCCCATAGTTTTAGCGGTTTTCGTAATTTTTAGAGATTTTGTGTTGGTTTTAGCGGGTTTTAAGGTTGTTTAAGTGAACTTGAAGTCACTTTAGCACTTGTTAGTTGCGCTTAAGTGCCACTAAGTTACTGTTACATATTTCTTAGTTAGTTTGATATCTTTATTATGCACCCATACCCATCCTGTGGGCGGTAGTCAAAAGATTACAGAGGTACATAATGGGTCCAGGGACTGTATTTCTAGATGGCATTTGAACTTTTCGCTAACTATAGCGCTAATTTCGATACCTTTTTTTTACGCTCGTTTTAGCGAGTTTTAAGTGTGGTTAAGTGCAGACAAAGACACTTTTCACCACTTACAAGTTGTATACGTGCTACTAAGTTACTATTAAATTTTATAATAAACATTCATATGTACTACTAACATTAGCGATAGTAGTAGTGGGTTCTAAGTGCCCGTAAATGGCCTTCATGTCATTTTACCACTTATAGTGGTGGTGGTAGTACCACCAAGATGGGGGTAGTCTACTAGCCTACTACCAGCCTTCAGAAAGACCCGTGAGGGTTTAGCGCTTTACTTGAAAAACAAAGAGAAGCGGCAGCTGGTTTTTGTTTACCAAAAAAGCGCGGGAAAGTTTACGCGAGTTGCACCAAATTTGTGCATATATTGCGATGTTTTTGTGGAGATTTGTTTATTTTGTGATTTGTGAAGTGAGATGTGGCAACACAACCCACCTGACACACTACACCCTGACACACACCCTGACCCCTGACACACACCGGCCACCTGACCACACTGCACTACACTGGCCACACTGCACACTACACCGACACACAACCCTACACAAAACCCACACACACACTACACACAACCCTCCACCATTTACACAGACACACTGCACAACACTGACACTGACACCTACACACACACTGACACTGACACACACACAACCACTAAACTCCCTGACACACTACACTACACACAACCTGACACACTCACACGCACACACCCCTGACACTGCACTACACTACACACAAACCCCTTACCTGACACACGCACCCTACCTGACACACAACACTGACACTACACGCACACAAACACACTACCGGGCCACCCACCTGAACCTACCCCTGACCCCTGACACACAACCTACCCCTGACACCTGCCCCTGACATACAACTACACTGACACCCCGGCCTGACACCAAGCACTCACTGACACACTCACTGACACACAAACACACTACACCTGACACCTACACCTGACCTGACACACTACACACACACAACCACCTGACACATACACACTACACACAACCCTGACACACCCACTACACACACACACAACCACCCCTACACACAACCCCCTGAACACACCAACAAACACACACACAACACACAACCTGACAAAAAACCTACACTGACACTACACTGCCCCTGCCCTGACACACAACCACACATTTTTACACTACACTCCTGACACTACACACTACACACACACACAACACACTACACTGACACACTACACACACCTACACCACACCTACACCCCACACCTACACACACCTGACCACACTACACACAACACACACTGCCGCCTGCACACCACACCACCTGACACACAACCACCTCCTGACACCACTCCCACCGACACACCACAACCCCCTGCCCCCTGACCCCTACACCACACACAACACACTGCCACACCCTGACCATTTACCTGACACACTCCCTGACACCTGAAAATGCACACACCTACACACTGCACCACACACCCACACACAACCCCACACCCCACCTACCCCGCCCCCTGCCCACCACCCCACACACTCCACCCCCCCTGACACACTCCACAAAACACACTCACTACACCTGACACCTACCCCACAACACACAAACAAAACCACCCACCACTCACCTGCACCTGCCCCTGACACACTACACAAAACCACCACCACCTACACTGACACACTCACAGCACACAACCCCCACACTACACTGACACACTACACTGACACATACACACACACTACACACCAGACTCACTACTGACACATACACCTGACACACTACACACAAACACCTCCACAACACACAACCCACCACTCCACCCACTACACACAACACACTACACACAAACACACTCACACAGTATAGATGCAATCTTCCCACAGGGATATCAGATCCTGAAAAAAGATAGAAGGATCCCCGGGGAGGAGGGGGTCGCACTGCTTTTTAAGGAACCGTTGGAGATTCAGGAAATGGTAGGAGTGGAGGTGGGTAGAGAACAGGACTTCATAGTAGGTACCATCCAGTCTGGGAAAACAAGATGGGCATTTGCAGTGATGTATAACCCACCACAGGGCGGAGGCCAGGCGAAGAATACGATGAGGAACAACAGACGATGGTGGACACCCTGGCGGAGGTGGCAAAAAAAAAACGCACATGAGCCAGACGAAGTTACTGGTCATGGGCGATTTCAAGGGATCGACTGGAGACCCAAAAACCACGTGGGGGTCCAGAAACTTGGAGGCCAAGATGATGGACTTGAATGGAAAAACCTGATGCACCAACATGTCAGGGGGCAACAGGTGAGAGGAAGATGAACCAGCAAGACTGGACCTTGTATTCACCCCGAACAGCTCAGATATTGAAGACATAACACCCCGGGAGCCCCCCGGGACCAGTGACCATATTTGGGGCTGGCTTTGAGTACATTGTGGGGGCTACAGGTGGAGAGGGAAAACGGTACCGAAAGAGACAAACCAGATTTTAAAAAAGGAAACTACACCCGTCATGAGGAATTTCCTGCAGGAGTTCAGTGGGAAAGGAAATGGACGGACAGACAATAAATGAAATGATGGAATCGTAGGGGCAAAGTGCAAGGAGGCAGAGGAACGGTTTATACCCAGAGGAAAAAGATTAAACGGGAAGGCCAGAAAGAGCCCTGGTTTCCCAAAGGTGCAGGGAGGCAAAGACTCAGAGTGTCAGAGAATGGAAAAGGTACAGAAGGCAAAAAACCCAAGTAAACAAAGAGATTAGTAGAAGAGCTAGTAACAGTATGCACAAGTACGGGGAGGCCCAGAAACAGTACGAAAACGACATAGCATCAGTTAAGTCTGACCGAAACTGATGTACAGTCACATTAGAAGGAAGACAACAGTCAAGGACCAGGTGATAAGGCTGAGGAGAGAAGATGGGAACTCACAAGTAACGATCAAGAGCCACACTCCACAAAGGGCAGTAAAGCATTGGCAAAGAACTACAGACCAATAGTGCTAACGTCCCACATCATAAAATCTTTGAAAGGGTTCTAAGAACAAGATTGCTACTCATCTAGATCCCATCAATTACACAACCCAGGGCAGCATGGGTTTAGAGCAGGTCGCTCCTGTCTGTCCCGACTACTGGACCACTACGACAAGGTCCTGGATGCTCTGAAGACAAACAGAATGCAGATGTTATATACACAGACTTTACAAAAGCCTTTGACAAGTGTGACCATGGTGTAATAGGACACAAAATGCGTGATAAAGGAATAACAGGAAAAATTGGTAGATGGATCTATAATTTCCCCAACAAGTAGAACACAAAGAGTAGTAGTCAACAGAGTAAAGTCTGAGGCAGCTACTGTGAAAGCTCTGTTCCACAAGGCACAGTACTTGCTCCCATCCTGTTCCTCATCCTCATATCGGACATAGACAGGGATATAAGCCACAGTGCTGTGTCTTCCTTTGCAGATGACATCCGAATCTGCATGACAGTGTCCACCATTGAAGACACTGCAAGACCCCAAGCAGACATAAACCAAATCTTTAAATGGGCTGCAGAAAACAATATGAAGTTCAATGATGAGAAATTTCAATTACTCCGATATGGAAAACGTGAGGAAATTAAAATCTCATCGGAGTACAAAACTAATTCCAACCACACAATAGAGCGAAAAACTTATGCCAAAGACCTGGGAGTGATCATGTCAAAGGATCTCACCTTCAAGAACTATAACATTGTAGCAATCGCATCTGCTAGAAAAATGACAGGATGGATAATGAGGAGGAGGACATGACTGAGTAAATTTTCAGTGAATTGGGGGATCATTGAACGGGAGAAATTGGTGGGTCAAACTGATTTTCAAGAGAGAAACTGTGCGGAACAAGATCCTGCAAGAGAAACCACTGCTGAAGGATTCATCAACATACAAGAACAACAGCAGCTGAGGGAGAGGACACAAAAACGAAAAGGGCTAGGAAGAAAGACAAGGACAGAGTCAGCAGAGGACAACCAGAGCAGGGCAGAGCAACAAGCTCAAGCACACACAGAACCACCCCCAGAACCACACAACCAAATACGCTATCTCAACACAAACCACAATCCACACTTACAGCCCCCACCCTGCACTACACTGCAGAATCCCACAGCACACTGCCAGGTCCCCCACCCTTACAGACCTCCCAGAACACAGTAATGGAGAGGAAACTGAAGGTATGGTACACCAATGCTGATAGAATAACAAATAAGTGGGAGGAGTGGCATGAAAGAGCAAAAAAGGCATCACGGACATCATAGCTTTCACAGAAACAAGCCCACAGAAATGATAGCAGATGCCATCTTTCCAATGGGATATCAGATCCTGAGGAAAGACAGAGTGAACAGAGGGGGTGGGGGAGTGGCACTGCTCATCAAAAACTGATGGGATTTTGATAAGCTGGAGAGAGGAGAAGCAAGAGACTACATAATAGGAACACTTTAGTCTGAAGGTCCCAAGGTGGTAATTGCAGTGATGTATAACCCACCACAGAACAGCAGGAGGCCAAGGCAAGAGTATGATGAGAGTAATAAAGCGATGGTTGACACACTGGCTGAAGTGGCCAGAAGGGTTCATGTGAGCAGGGCGAAGCTACTGATCATGGGTGACTTCAACCACAAGGAAATCGACTGGGAAAACCTGGAGCCACATGTGGGCCCAGAAACGTGGAGGGCTAAGATGATGGAGGTGGTACTGGAAAACCTCAGGTAAGGGACACTACCAGAAAGAGAGGAGAGGATGAACCAGCAAGACTGGACCTAGTATTCACCTTGAGTAGTACAGACATTGAGGACATCACATATGAAAGACCCCTCGGGGCCAGTAATCACGTGGTTCTGAGCTTCGAATACATAGTAGAGTTACAAGTGGAGAGGGAAGCAGGAAGGGCAGGACGAATGAAGCCAAACTACAAGAGAGGGGACTACACAGGCATGAAGAATTTCCTGCACGGGGTTCAGTGGGACAGAGAACTGGCAGGGAAGTCAGTAAACGAGATGATGGAATATGTGACAACAATGCAAGGAAGCTGAGGAGAGGTTTGTACCCAAGGGTAACAGAAATAACGAAAAACCAGGATGAGCCGTGGTTCACCCATAGGTGTAGAGAACCCAAAACCAAGTGTGCTAGAGAATGGAAGAAGTATAGAAGGCAAAGGACCCAGGAAAATAAGGAGAGCAGTCGTAGAGCCAGAAATGAATATGCACAGGTAAGAAGGAAGGCCCAACGACAATATGAAAATGACATAGCAGTGAAAGCCAAATCTGACCCAACGCTGTTGTACAGCCACATCAGGAGGAAATCAGCAGTCAAGGACCAGGTGATCAGGTTAAGGAAGGAAGGAAGAGAGATCACAAGAAACGACCATGAAGTATGTGAGGAACTCAACATGAGATTCAAAGAAGTGTTCACAGAGGAGACAGAAGGGACTCCAGAAAGACAGAGAGGTGGGGTACACCACCAAGTATTGGACACAATACATACAACCAAGGAAGAGGTGAAGAGGCTGCTAAGCGAGCTAGATACCTCAAAGGCGATGGGGCCGGATAACATCTCTCCATGGGGCCTGAGAGAGGGAGAAGAGGAGCTATGTGTACCACTAACAACAATATTCAACACATCTATCGAAACTGGGCAACTACCTGAGGTATGGAAGACAGCAAATGTAGTCCCAATTTTTAAAAAAGGAGACAGACACGAAGCACTAAACTACAGACCAGTGTCACTGACATGTATAGTATGCAAAGTCATGGAGAAGATTATCAGAAGAGTGGTGGAACACCTAGAAAGGAATGAGCTTGTCAACGACAATCAGCACGGTTTCAGGGACGGGAAATCCAGTCTCAAACCTACTGGAGTTCTATGACAGGGTGACAGCAGTAAGACAAGAGAGAGAGGGGTGGGTAGATTGCATTTTCTTGGACTGTAAGAAGGCGTTTGACACAGTTCCACACAAGAGATTAGTGCAAAAACTGGAGGACCAGGCAGGGATAACAGGGAAGGCACTCCAATGGATCAAGGAATACCTGTCAGGAAGACAGCAGCGAGTCATGGTACGTGGCGAGGTGTCAGAGTGGGCGCCTGTGACGAGTGGTGTTCCACAGGGGTCAGTCCTAGGACCGGTGCTGTTTCTTGCATCTGTGAACGACATGACGGAAGGAATAGACTCCGAAGTGTCCCTGTTTGCAGATGATGTGAAGTTGATGAGAAGAATTCAATCGGACGAGGACCAGGCAGAACTACAAAGGGATCTGGACAGACTGCAGGCCTGGTCCAGCAACTGGCTCCTGGAGTTCAACCCCACCAAGTGCAAAGTCATGAAGTTTGGGGAAGGGCAAAGAAGACCACAGATGGAGTACAGTCTAGGGGGCCAGAGACTACAAACCTCACTCAAGGAAAAGGATCTTGGGGTGAGTATAACACCAGGCACATCTCCTGAGGCGCACATCAACCAAATAACTGCTGCAGCATACGGGCGCCTAGCAAACCTAAGAACAGCATTCCGACATCTTTATAAGGAATCGTTCAGGACCCTGTACACTGTGTACGTTAGGCCCATACTGGAGTATGCAGCACCAGTTTGGAACCCACACCTAGCCAAGCACGTAAAGAAGCTAGAGAAAGTGCAAAGGTTTGCAACAAGACTAGTCCCGGAGCTAAGGGGTATGTCCTACGAGGAGAGGTTAAAGGAAATCGACCTGACGACACTAGAAGACAGGAGAGTTAGGGGGGACATGATATCGACATATAAAATACTGAGAGGAATTGACAAGGTGGACAGAGACAGAATGTTCCAGAGATGGGACACAGCAACAAGGGGACACAGTTGGAAGTTGAAGACTCAGATGAATCACAGGGATGTTAGGAAGTATTTCTTCAGTCACAGAGTGGTCAGGAAGTGGAATAGTTTGGGAAGTGATGTAGTGAGGCAGGTTCCATACATAGCTTTAAGAAGAGGTATGGCAAAGCTCATGGCGCAGGAGAGTGACCCAGTGCGGCCAGTGAAGAGGAAGGGCCAGGAGCTATGACTCGACCCCTGCAACCACAACTATGTGAGTACACACACACACACACACACACACACACACACACAACACACACACACACAACACACACACACACACACACACACACACACACACACACACACATACACACACACACACACACACACACACACACACACACAGGAAGGCCTTTGACACAGTTCCTCACATGAGATTAGTAAAAAAGATGGAAGACCAAGCATGTATAACAGGAAGGGCACTGGAATGGATCAGGGAATACCTCACAGGGAGGCAACAACGGGTCATGGTGCGTGATGAGGTATCACAGTGGGCGCCTGTGACGAGCGGTGTACCGCAGGGGTCAGTCCTAGGACCAGTGCTATTCTTGCTATATGTGAATGACATGACGGATGGGATAGACTCAGAAGTGTCTCTTTCGCAGATGATGTGAAATTAATGAGGAGAATCACATCGGATGAAGACCAAGCAGGACTTCAAAGTGACCTGGACAAGCTTGACATCTGGTCTAGCAACTGGCTTCTCGAATTTAACCCACCAAATGCAAAGTCATGAAGATCGGAGAAGGGCAAAGAAGACCGCTGACAGAGTACAGGCTAGGTGGACAAAGGCTACAAACCTCAACAAAGGAGAAAGACCTTGGGGTGAGTATAACACCAAGCACGTCTCCGGAAGCACACATCAACCAGATAACCGCGGCAGCATATGGGCGTCTGGCAAACCTAAGATTAGCGTTCCGTTACCTTAACAAGGAATCGTTCAAGACACTGTATACCGTATACGTCAGGCCCATACTAGAGATGCAGCACCAGTCTGGAACCCACACCTGGTCAAGCACGTCAAGAAACTAGAGAAAGTGCAAAGGTTTGCGACAAGGTTAGTTCCACAACTCAGGGTCTGTCTTATGAAGAAAGGCTGAGGGAAATAGGACTAACAACACTGGAGGAAAGAAGGGTCAGAGGAGACATGATAACGACATACAAAATACTGCGGGGAATTGACAAGGTAGATAGTGACAGGTTGTTTCAGAGAGGGAACACAGAAACAAGGGGACACAACTGGAAGCTGAAGACTCAGATGAGTCAAAGGTATGTCAGGAAACACTTCTTCAGCCACAGAGTAGTCAGGAAGTGGAATAGTCTAGAGAAAGATATAGTGGAGGCAGGAACCATACATAGTTTTAAGACAAGGTATGATAAAGCTCATGGAGCAGTGAGAGCAGAGACCCAGTAGCAGACAGCGAAGAGGCGGGGCCAGGAGCTGAGTCTCGACCCCTGCAACCACAATTAGGTGAGTACAATTAGGTGAGTACACACACACACACACACACACAACACAATACCTCAGTAACCACGGTTAATTGGACCAGTTAACCACAGTCGTAACTAATTACAAAATTCAATTAATATACGTCATCATAGGCGAGTAGATAGTGTTGAAACTACCAGAAATATATAGGTCGAGTACATGTGTTGTGTGTTGTGTGTACTCACCTAATTGTGGTTGCAGGGGTCGAGACTCAGCTCCTGGCCCCGCCTCTTCGCTGTCTGCTACTGGGTCTCTGCTCTCCTGCTCCATGAGCTTTATCATACCTTGTCTTAAAACTATGTATGGTTCCTGCCTCCACTATATCTTTCTCTAGACTATTCCACTTCCTGACTACTCTGTGGCTGAAGAAATGTTTCCTAACATCCCTTTGACTCATCTGAGTCTTCAGCTTCCAGTTGTGTCCCCTTGTTTCTGTGTTCCCCTCTCTGGAAAAAACCTGTCACTATCTACCTTGTCAATTCCCCCCAGTATTTTGTATGTCGTTATCATGTCTCCTCTGACCCTTCTTTCCTCCCGTGTTGTTAGTCCTATTTCCCAGCCTTTCTTCATAAGACAGACCCCTGAGTTGTGGAACTAACCTTGTCGCAAACCTTTTCATTTTCTCTAGTTTCCTTACGTGCTTGACCAGGTGTGGGTTCCAGACTGGTGCTGCATATTCTAGTATGGGCCTGACGTACACGGTGTACAGTGTCTTGAACGATTCCTTGTTAAGGTAACGGAACGCTAATCTAAGGTTTGCCAGACGCCCATATGCTGCCGCAGTTATCTGGTTGATGTGTGCCTGGAGACGTGCTTGGCGTTATACTCACTCCAAGGTCTTTCCTTTGCCGAG